>JAJKFI010000409.1:322084-378507 GCA_029204185.1 Lerista edwardsae
TATTATTATTATTATTATTATTATTATTATTATTATTATTATTATTAAACTGTGACTGATTAGAGCTAAGCTACAGCTGCCTGTGAGAGGGGAGTGTGCTGGGCCAGCCGCTTCTTTGGTGTGAGCAGAGAAGCCGCTTATCAGCCAGCAGGAAGGCAAATTGTGTGGCCAGAAAGAAGACTAAACCACGAAAGTACCATCTGTATGTTGTATGTTCTTGAAAGATAGAACTTCCTTGTAATTTGTAAAAACCTTTGTGTTTATGAATAAAGCCTGCCTATGTAAACCGCCTTGAGTTAAAGTCAGAGGAGCAATCTAATGACCTAAGAAAGGCGGTATATAAATACTAGCATTATTATTATTATTACACTCCATAAAGCCACTATTCAGATGTCATGTCATCCTCTGACAGTGGTTGGTTACTGCAGAAAATATCAGGTGACTCAGAAATCACCTGAAACAAAACCATTCTGATCAGGACAAAAGCTGCAGGAACTAGAGAAGTTTCTCAGCTATTACACTCAAACCAAGTGTGTGCCCCATATTAGCGGGGGATCTGTTCCACGGACTGATACATACCTGTATCTCAGGTATGGGATACACAAATGCAGGAGGCCCACCTGCATTTTGTTCTTATGTTTCTATTTTACTGTTTTTCCTCTACAAGGTTCACTACCTCAAGTGCTCTGTTTATACAGAGGGAAAAGCAGGGTGTAACTCACATATATAAACGAACAAACAAGGCATTGTGCGGATCTGCCTGAGGGGGGGACATGATTGAGACATATAAAATTATGCACGGGAGGGATACAGTCAATACAGGGATGTTCTTCTCCCTCTCTCACAATACCAGAACCAGAGGGCATCCACTGAAATTGAGTGTTGGGATTGTTAAAACAGATAAAAGGAAATACTTTTTTACCAGCAGGTAATTAAGCTATGGAACTCCTTGCCCCAGGAGGTGGTGATGGCATCTGGCCTAGATGCCTTTAAAAGGGGACTGGACAGATTTCTGGAGCAAAAGTCCCTCGTGGGCTATAGGCCATGATGGGTTGGGCAACCTCCTTACATTAATAGTAGGCTACTTCAGAAGGCCAGGGGCAAGGGAATGGCAACAGGATGCAAGCATTTTGTTGTCTACTGAACTCCCTTAGGCATCTGGTGGGCCACTGTGAGATACAGGAAGCTGGACTAGATGGGCCTTTGGCCTGATCCGGCAGGGCTCTTCTTATGTTCTTATTGTGCAATGTGCTGTCAGAGGGTTCATTTTTGCTGCCTTCGATGACCAGAGAGGCATTTGCTGCTCAAAACTAAATGCTGGGACGCAGGAGGAAAAGTTGCAAAGAAGAAATATCTTGTATCCTTTCGCTGCCATGGATAGAAGATGTTTCTCCTATCATGATGGTGAAAGGGATAGAAAGGACCCCATGATTTGGGACAGGCACTGTTAGCCGTTAGCTGAAATGCTTTTGCAAATGCTTTGCTTTGCAAAAAGCTACTGTCATTGTAGGAAAGCAAGAACCAGACAGCCGAAAACAGATCAAGGCAAATGTTTTGGTTACCAGCTGCTCAAGCTGACCTAGAAGAGAATTTAGGCAAAGAGTAAAAGTAACTTCAGACTGTGCATGCTTAATTAAGGGATGCAGATTAACTTGACCACCCCATGAGCCTCAGTAACTTATTTAAATACACCTACAACCAGTGTGAAGGTTGGGAGGGGGGGTACATATTTAGGGGAAACATATGTAACGTATGTAGTAGGCCGACGGAAAGATTGTAACCTCTTAGTAGCCAATTGGTGAACAGAGGAGGGACTTTTCGCCGGAATAGGGTCTATATTATCTGTAACGGTATATTGTTCGGAGAGGTGGTTTCGGATTTTGGTCTTGCCCCTCCCTCTGCTGCAGGTAAAGAAAATTCAAACTGCAATCTCTATCTCTCTATCTCTTTCCCCCTCTCCCTCTCCTTTTGTACTTATATTAGTGCTGGATGTCTGGCCAGGGTGGGGGCCAGACATTCCTATTCGGAGCACTGATTTGGTCAAGGGGATCAAACCATTCCTAACAGCAGCGACGTCCCTTGCCCTTGTTGGCTGCGGCTGTCTGGAAGAGGTGGGTTTCAAGGCTTAAACCCTGCGTGTTTCTGCCCTGAGCCAAGCAAAAGAGGGAGTTCTTTTCAGGGCTGGGTAAAGCCCGCCATGGTGCTAAATGCCCTTCCCACCCTGCCCCAGCCTACCTATCTGGCAGCATCCCAGTGGCTGCTTCCACTCCTCCTCCTCCTGCCTCTGCAGAAAAGAAAGGGGGGATGGAGTGGAACAGGAAGTGTGGAGGAGGAGAGGGGAGGGTGATGGGCTAAAGCAGAGGTTCCCAATGTTTTTGGCACCTTTTTTGTTTAAATGACACTATCAGGACCCACCTAGCTTTATGAGCCTAAAAAAGTGTTTATCAGCTGCTCAACCCTGTTTTTATCCTTCTTACTGGGGGGGGGGCTGCCTTCTGGAGTAACCCTAAAGGCTGCTGCAGCCATCAAGCTGGTGTCTGATTTGTGAATGCCAAGGGGTGTGGCTATAATGGTGATTGGGCAGTACTGTTCACACACAGACACACACAGACACACACACACACACACCAAGTAGCAGCTGGTTTAACCCTTGATGCACATAGCCTAATCTGCCTTGTCAGGTTTTTTTGAATCATCAAAAATGGGGTTGCGACAGTTTGGGAACCACTGGGCTAAGGTGTCAGGCTGGCCAGTTGAGGAAGTGGATTGGCAGAGCTACCCACCTTCATCTGCCTGCCCACTTTCATTGTTCCTCCACCTCCTCCCACTTAAGGAGAACAGAGCAGAAGAGGAAGTGTGACGGAGACGAGGGAGTCTGATGCTTCTGCTGACTATGCTCCTCATCTGTTCCTTCCCCTTCTTTTTGAATCAGGAGCAGCAGCAGAAGTAGGCTGAGACAGGTGGGCTTTCCCCAACCTCATCCCCGAGGCACCCATCTCAGTTGGCCGCACAGACAAACCAGACTTGCTCTTTCATCCACCAGCACCACCTGGCCATTCCTACTTACTTCAGGGCCCCTGAAGTTGAATTTCTGGCTTAGAAAACAAAATGGAGACCAGCACTTTAACCCAGGGACTTAACCTCATTGGCACTGAGCAGGGGGAGCTGCTCTCAAGAGAGACACAAAGCACCACGTACCTGGAGAGCCACAAGGAAAGTGCTACTCACCCACCTTCTTCCTTACTAGTGACATCACCCCGATGCGTGTCAGCACGTGCTGGCGGGACAGCCCCTCCCGGGGGACACCGTCGGCAAAGGTCTCTGCTCCATCAGCCCCTGGTTCACATAAGTGTCTCATAAACAGGGACACATAAGCTCTGGAGAAAAATAAGGGGAGGGAGAAGGCAAAGTAAATGATCTTAAGCTGCCCCAAGGAAAGAGAAGATGCTGCTAAAGAGAAGATGCCGGCTGACATTCCTGCAATTCAGAGTGCAATCCTAACCTGGAGTTAGGCCGACACATTTAGGTCAGCAAAGTTTGGCCGGCACAAGGACCACCATAAAGCACATTTGGACCACTCTCAGAGTCAGGGAGGATGGTGCACATCTGTGTGCTGGCCTCTCTGACTCCGAGAGGGGTCCAAACATACTTGACGGTGTCCCTTGTGCCACCCAAACCTTGTTGGCCCAACTCCAGATTAGGATTGTGCCCTCATGGTCCTGACAGCTGACAGAACCTCCAGGTTCAGAAGCACTATACCTCTGAATGCAATTGGCAGTGGGGGAGGAAAAGCACGGAGGGCGGGTTGATTCCTGCCCTGAAATAGAGCCAGATGATGCTTGCAAGGTCCCTTCCAGCTCTTACCCAAGCTGTGAGCCTAGGCCTTCAGGTGCCTGCATGGTGCAAGAGAGTGGAAAGGGGGATTTTCTCCTTCTCTCCCAAGACTAGATAAGGGACCATTCAATGAAACTGACCAGCAGGAGATTCAGATCAACAAAAGGAGGTATTTCTTCACACAGCACTTAATTAGTCTGTGGAATTCGTCACCACTGGAGTCTGGAAGGTTTTCAAAGGAGACTGGACCCATTCGTGGAGGACCTAAGGTTGAACAAAGGCTACTAGTTGCAATTGCTGTGTGCTACCTCCAGGTTCAGGGGGCGGTCTAGCTCCGAATCCCAGTTTCAGGGGAGCAAAGACAAAAGAGAGGCATTGCCTTCTGCTTGTGAGGCTTCCCAGAGGGGCAGCCGAGGGGGCGCTGTGGGAACAGGAGGCTGGAGTAGATGGCATCCCTGGGGCTTGATCCCAGGAGGGTTCTTCCTATATTCTTAAATCTGCCCAGCAAATCTCTCCAGGTAACTTAGGCAAGTGAGCCAAGCTGCAATTTAAGAAACAAACAGCCCCAAGGCTCAGATTCACTGGCCAATACAACTTTGGGGGGGGGGGGCGAGAGGATTCCTTCTAAATCAGGGTGGTCCAACATGCAGCCTTCTGGCAGTCTTCGAGAAGCCCCATCGCCCTCCCTCTCCTGCTGTCTCCTCCTCAGCTGTTCAGATATGATGACATCACTGCCCATTACTTCCGCATTTGCCTCCTTGGGGGGGGGTGGCACCAGGATATTGCAGCCCCCTTAGCAGTAAAAATGGGCCGACCTGTTCTAGAGCCTAGATGTTTGTTTGCAGATTTCATTTCAGACAACCTCTACCACACCTTTGTCATGGGCGACACAAGCAGCTGGCGATTCAAATGGGTCATAGACAACGCAAGCAAAACCAGCCCGAGGCACTTCTCGTGTGATGCTCTGCTACCGTGCAACGAGCTGGAGGGTCCCAGTTTTTGAGCAGAAAATAAATCCCTTCCACGTGACCCAGTTGGTGACAGCTCCCAATGTCAAGAGGAAGGATGTGCCGTGGTGGGCGAGACACCCCCCATACCTGAACTCCTTTTCGCTCTTCCCGCGGAGATCTCGCACCAGCCAGTGAGAGTTAAAGGCATCTTGTGGAGGCATGCCCCAGCGCATGATGGCATTCAGGAAGGCCTTGCGCTGTCGGGCATTGAAACCCAGGACCTGGAAAGAGGCACAGACAGGAGTGGGGGAGAGAGGCAAAAACGTGTGAGGGGGTGTCCATCACCAGAACATGTGATTTATGCTGGCACAGTCAGGGCTGGCCCAAAATCTTCCAGCACTTAAGGCAGAGGGTCAAATGCTGCCATTGTCCACCCCTTAATCTAGAGGTGATGTGCCAACCTCTATTCCATTCCCTGGATAGGAAAAAGAGGAAGAGATCACAGCAAAAGAGGAAGTGTGGTGGAGATGAGAAAGGTGGGCTAGAATGCCTCCATCTGTGACATTCTATCCCACCACACTCTTCTCCTCCACACTTCCTTGTCCGCTCTGTTCTCTTCTTTATTTTCCTTCCCAGGGAATAGAAGGAACAGCAGTGAGGGTGAGTAGGCAGGTGGAGGTGCCAACGTGCAACCTTAGGGGACCGCCTCAACTGACCTCACGGATGAGCCGGCCCTAGGCACAGTGCTGCCTCACAACATTTTCTGAAACTAAACAGCATGAGCAGAAATGAAATCCCTGACCAAGACTTACCTCAATGTTCCCACCGACTCTTGCCAATAATGGCGGAAGGGGCTTGTCCCTGTCACTCTTCAGCTGCCTCCGGGACTGTCTCCGGCCACCTAGAAAGTATTGAACAGAAAGCAAAGTCAACCATTGGCGGTTTCCATTGCTGGAAATTTTCCTAGAGTCTCTAAAAGGGATTAAATACAGTCATGCTCTTCCCAACTCCACCTTTCCAGCAAAGGGGACAAAGAAAGACTACTTGCATCCAAAATATTATGAAGTGTAAGCTATGCTTCTCATAAGAACTAGAAACCTGGGGCTCTAAAAACAAACAGAGATTTAGAGCCCAGTCCTAACCTGGAGTTAGGCTGGCACAGTTAGGCCGGCACAAGGGACACCATAAAGTATGTTTGGACCACTCTTGGAATCAGAGAGGTCAGCACACAGACGTGCGCCATCCTCCCTGACTCCAAGACTGGTCCAAACGTGCTTTACGGTGTCCCTTGTGCCGGCCAAACTTTGCTGGCCTAACTCCAGGTTAGGGTTGCACCCTTAAAAAGGTAGATCTTTGCACACTGTGCTGCCTTATTTTTGTTCCAATGCAGTCACAGCATATACACAACCAGGTAATGGGGAAACGCCGAGGGTTCTAACCAACACTGGAATGCCAGCCGAGGGCCACAAACTGACCCTACGCCTAGCCTCTGTGAGTGCCTAGGTGTCAGGGCTCAATTTTGCAGTTGGTCCTAACCTGGAGCCCCGAGGAATGCTGGTGGGGAAGGGAAGCGCGGTTCAGCCTGTGCACCGCCGGTCAGCTCTGGTCAAAGGAGAGAATTGCAAGGAGATTAGCCCTACAGCAGAGGGGAGCACCTGATAGTACCGGTCCCATTCAAAAGCTTCAGGTCACTGATCCCAGTTACCAGTCTTCACCTGGTGAACTAGCGGCACAATCCCGAGCAGCGTGCGTGTCAGCACAACACACACTGCACTGGTGCTTGCGGTCGCAAGTGCCGAAAATTTTGCAACTGCATAGCAGTTGCCGGCACTGGTGCAAATACCGGCGCCAGCCAGTGTGCACTAGCACAAAGAGCAGTTCGCACCATGAAAGGCAAAACCCCACTGAGTAGCACAAAATCAACATGGGGCAAGGGAAAGGCAGGGGTGCAATGGTTTGGAGGGGGGGCAGCGATGAGCATGGGGGATCGATCAGGCCCAAGAGGTGGGGAAGATAGATGGCAGCGGTGCACGCTGTATCCTGTCCCCCTTTCCTGGCCTGATCTGCCAACATGGGACAACATGAACTTGCACCAGCCATGCAAGTTGGTCCAAGTTGCTCATGCTGGTCCAAGTTGCTCCACTGCTCCAGGGCAAGGGGACAAATGCCCCCTTACCCTGCAGAGTCCTCCCATGCAGAATGCAGTGTAGCCTGCACTGGTGCACCTACATACACTGCATGGGGATTTGCACTAGATTGGATTGTGGGAGGAGTTACAAGTGGGAGTCATCGAAGATGAATCTCTTATTGGCTGAATGGGGGTGGAACACATGTCCTGCAGGCAGAAGGTCCCAGGGTCAACTCCCAATAGCACTCCAGGTAGGAGGTCTGTTTGAAAACCTGGAGAGCAGCTGCCAGTCAGTGCCAGACAACATAGATGGGCCAAGGGTCTGACTCAGGGTGGCAGCATCAGAGGATCATTTCCATCTCCGAATCCCAGGGAGGAAGATTTAGCTCCTCTAACGGTTGCGTCAAAAGGAGAATTTCAACAGAGGCAGCTTCTCTTTCCAGCAGCTGCCAAAAGCATCCTTAGGACACAACCGTTAGAAGAGCCTCCCACAGGATCACCTGTAGGCAGAGGAGGAAAAAAAAATGGATAGCCGAGACTCACTCTGACCTTCCGGCCTCTCCTCAAAATCTTCGTCCTCATCTTCAGAGCCAATGGAGTATTCAGACTGGTTGTCCGACAGCTCGTCCTGCCACTCTGGGGAGGAAGGAGGAGATGACCATGGTCTCAAAAAAGAAAAAGAGTGCAAGGCAGCGGGCCTGCTGTGCAGCAGAATGGGGTGACAGGGTAGGACTGTACCACATCAGGTCACAAGTGCACACAGCACAGCAGGAAAAGACTGAGAATTCTTGGCAAGTTTTTTAATCCTCTGGAAAGGATTCAAGCACTTGTGGGCTGACGTAGGAAGAGTCCGTTCCACAGTCCAGGCCTCAGCCACCTCAAGCTGCTACATGTGTAGAGGAGGCCTTGAAGGCCAGTTCCTTGGCTTGTAGAGACTGTACCACCTTATCAGAGTTGTGGGTCTGGCAGATCAAGAGGTTAGATTTAACCTGCCTCACTTAAGGTGCAATCCTATCCTGGCCAGCACAGTTAGGCCACAGTTAGGCTGGCACAAGGGCCACAATAAAGTGTGTTTGGACCACTCTTGGAGTCAGGGAGGATGGCGCACGTCTGTATGCTGACCTCTCTGACTTGGAGAGTGATCTAAACATGCTTTACGGTGTCCCTTGTGCCAGTCAAACTTTGCTGGCTTAACTGTGCCAGCCTAACTCCAGGTTAGGATTGCACTCTTAATGACACAGTTCACATCTGATCTAGTTTCATTCTTTAAGGCCAAATCCTATCCAATTTTCCAGTGCTGATGCAGCCATGCCAACAGGGTGTGCACTGCATCCTCCAGTGGGGAGAGAGTCATCGAGGCCTCCTTCCAGGTAAGGGAATGTTTGTTTTCTTACCTTGGGGCTGCATTGCGGCTCCACCAGTGCTGGAAAGTTGGACAGGATTGGGCCCTTACTCAGCCACTGGCTTCTGGGGGCCCACCAGGTGCCCAGGCATTTTCACACCATAAGGACTGCAAGCTTGCGTTCTTTAATTAAAGCAAAGGTTCTGAGGACACTGAATTCTGTGCTGGGTTCCACAGCCTGTGGTCACGAGTCACACAAGCCCAACCTGCGACCCATCAAAATGATCTGCTCTGAGAACTCACCTGGGTTGAAAAGGGACTCATAAACCTTTAACATGAAAAGACACATAACCAATGTGTAGGGAGGCACCACATCAACTGCAGACTTGCCACACCCCAAGTCTTTTTCATAGCCACTTGGCTTCCGCAGTACAAAGAACCATAATTGCTTGGTTTGGAATCTGAAAATGCCCAGCTTGGCTGCACTGTGATTGACACAAATACAATCACCAACACACACCACCAGAGTGCATGAGCTAACATTGTGCGCCTGAAGGAGAGCTCTCAAAGAACAGACTCGGTTTCTTTAAATATCTGCCAAGAACACTTGTAAATATTAAGTATTAAGGTCATTCCGAACAGGAGGCAAGTTTGCCCATCTCTAGTTTTTAAGTCATTACTGTGATTCTGAAAGCCCCAAACTGAAGCGGCAGAAAACTCTCTGCCACTTCTCTCCCTGGATTGGAAAAGGAAGAGTGGTGATGGAGAGGAAGTGTGGAGGAGAGAAGAGTCAGAGTCACTCTAGCCCACCATTCTCTTCCTATTCCCTTTTCCTATTTCCTATTCCCTTTTCCAATCCAAGGGGCAGGACAAGAGAAGGAGGAATGACCCCCACCAATTCATCATTTGGTTGGCCTCATGGATGAGCTGTTCCGCCCTAAGACATTCATTTTGTGGGAGGATGAGTACATGTGTTTGAGATCAGGATTCTCCCGATCCCACGGCAACGCAACCTCACCTTGGTCCTCTTGCGATGCGTCATTGTAGTTGACCTGCTTGCGGACTCGTTTCCCCTTCCCAAGGTTACGGGCCAGGTCTTCCTGCTGCTGTTCGTAGTGATGCCTCAGGAGTTTCTCCCAGTAATCGGGGTCCACATTCTCCTCTTGCTTGATGATCTCACGCTCCACCTCCTCCTGCAACCACGAGAGAGGACAACAGGGTTGCACACAGTGGCGCCCAACCCAGGGCTCCAAAGAAACAGCGCCAACGAGATGCTCAGCCCTCCTTCAATTTGGCAGGTGCCGATGAATGAACCAAGCCTTCCAACACAATGCAGGCACAATGCGTGCCATCAGCAGGGAGCACAATGGCTCAGAGCAGCAGTTAAAATCCCAGGAGTTTTGAGATCACTCGAGCAACCGAGCCATGTCGCACATGCAATGAAAAACCATAATCCAAGAGCTGGCAGATAGTTACTTCCTTGGCAGCCTGTGGCAAGAATTGCCATTCTGTGGGTTTACTTGCAAACGTTCTGTAATGGGAAAAAAGTCGAGGCCCCCAGGCACACCACATATAATCTGCTGCTAGCTGGTGCCATTTTCTTCGGTTTTTGCTACAATGCTCTGGAATGAGCATTGCCCACTGTCTGAACCGGCTCCAGGAAGATGCCACGTCCTCAGGTGGCCCCATGCCAAAACCATTAAAAATGAGGGCAGGGAGTGAAAACAATAAAATCCAGCAGCAGCAGCAGCAGCCGCCAGGAACACAACTACTGGCAGGGCAGAGACGAACGAGGCTCCAAGCGCCCGGAAGAGCTCCATTTTGGAGCAAAACCGTAAGCAAGGGAGGGTGGGCGGGCCAAAAAGCACGCGGGTGTTTTCTGCGCTGTGGTGCCTCTCCGCTGCCGGCGCCCATTGTTCACGCCACCACCACCCGCTACACCCTAGAAACGCCTCTGTGTCGGGGGTAAGGTTGTTCCTCACTTCTTCAGCCCATTTGTGCCCCTGCCCTCAAAATAGCCAAAATGTCTCCCCCACACACACACACACCAAAACCACTTCAGGGAGGGTCAGCTTGTCCATAAAGTCGAATGAGACAGTCGTCTCAGATGACACATCAGCAAGAAGGACTGCTCACCTCTGTCCACCCAACCGCTCGTCCTCCTCCAGTTCCCTGGGTTCAAAAAGCAATAGGGGAATGGAGTGGAAAAGGAGAGTGGAGGGATGGAGGGTCAACAGAGGAAGCGTGGAGGAGAAGAGAATGGTGGGATAGAACGTCAACAGCGGAAATGCGGAGGACAGGAGAATGATGGAAGGAAGCACTGGAAAAGTTGAGGAGAGTGGATGGCGTTTCAGAACTGTAGTAGAGAGGAAAGTAGTGGGATAGAGCATCAACAGGGGAAGCGTGAAGGAGAGGAGAGTGGTGGGATAGAGTGTCTGCAGAGGAAGTGTGAAGGAGAAGGAAGCATTGGAAGAAGTGTGGAGGAGAGGGACAGTGGAGGGATGGAGCATCAGAAGAGAAAGCATGGAGAGGAGGGTGGTGGGCTACAGTGCAGAACAAAAATAACAGGCTTGATCTTGAGCCTCGAGTGAACTGTGGACAATGTAGGACACTTCCCAGAATCCTTTGGGAACACAGAGGGGTTCAGAAGCAAATATGCAGGGTTTTGTCAGCACACACATTGAAAGGCTTCTCTGAAGCTAGGAATGTTGGAAAACACTGGGCTGTCCTGTGCATTCGGCTAGGCAGCTGGATGTCACCACCATGAGTTTTTGCCATTGTTTCGTACAGTGGTTGCTCTTAGCTGCCTTGAGGCACAGAGAGGCAAGGTTCTATTATTATTATTATTATTATTATTATTAAAAGCAAAGGCAGAGAAATCAAAGAACGAAGAAGGCCAAAGGAAACCCAGGATGCTGGGCACATTACCACACCGTCCTCTTCTCTCACAACATACTGGGCCACTTTAAAAGAGCTGAGGTACTCGTTCATGTTCTGTATTTCCGTGTCGTCAGTGGCGTCCTGGTTGCGGTCCAGGAGCTTGGAGATGGCCGCATCGTCATAATGGATCACACTGCTGTCCTCGACGTCCTTATTTTCCCCTTTGGGGAGGGAGAGAAAAGGGAGCCCAGCCATTGAGACAGCAGGAAGACAGAACTTTGGGTCACGGCCTCCCACACACTCTTGCCCAAATGCACACACACAATTGGCATTCAGAGGTAGACTGCTGTTGCACATGGAGGGTCTGCCAACAGGCATCCCCTTGAAAATGGTTCAGTGACTTTCAAAGCCATCTGATCTAGCAGCCGCAACCACATCGCATGTCTGATTTAGGGCACAATCCTAGCCTGGATTTAGGCCCGCACAGTTAGGCCAGCAAAGTTTGGCCAGCACAAGGGACACCGTAAAGTATGTTTGGACCACTCTCGGAGTCAGAAAGGCCAGCACACAGATGTGCTCCATCCTCCCTGACTCCGAGAGTGTCCAAATGCGCTTTATGGTGGCCCTTAAGCCAAGCAAATTTTGCTGGTCTAACTCTGCCAGCCTAACTCCAGGTTAGGATTATGCCCTTAATTCCATACAGTCAATTAAAGTTTGTGGGGAGGGGGGGCTCCCTCTTTGTTTTTCCTGAACGCACTGCTAATGGATTTCTCTGAATGACTCTGGGATCTAGAAGGTGGGGAAAAAAACCCTCTCTCTCCCCTTTCTCCACACTAGACCTACCGATTTTTATAAATGTCTATCATGCCTCCCCCAGTTTCTTGCCCTTTTTTCCCTGAACTCAAAAGCAGTGGCATAGCTAAGGGGGTGCAGGGGGTAGTAATTGCACAAGCTTTCAGGGGGCATCAGTGATGGTCATGAAAACCTTGGTATGGATGAACACCACCACCATGTAATATATAATTGGAAAAGTAATTTAATGCTGAATGCCTTTCCGCATGGGGAAGATGCTCCAGGCTTGGATTGCTATGGTTGCAACTTTCCCAGCTCCAGAACCTCTTTTTGGGGGCAAATAATGACTTATGGATGCTGCATGGATTGAGCGAATGATCCAGGCCAAACGCTGCAGAATCGGGAAAGGCCACAAGTTCTGAGAGTCCTGGAAGGCTGTCCACCAGGGGCTCGGCTCTCTGCAACAGACCATGTTTCACCTCCCCTTGCCATGATGGTAGATTCCCTGTGCATTTGGTTCCAGCCTACCTCCTGAAGGAAGATTCCAAGGAACCTGGGAAGGGGGGGGACTTGTGCCCTTCACTCACCTGGTGGGGGAGCACCATGCTTCTTTTTCAGACCCGGCGTCACTGTTCCCCCTTTGGAGGCTGGCGACTCGGCAAAAGGAGTCACAGCCTCGGGCATGCCAATTCGCTGGCCCTGCGACATCATGCCTGGGAGCAAGGGAAACAGGAAGTGAGCGGAACAGCAGCAGGAGCAGAGGAGGCTGTGCTGGGGGCCGGCTCAAATGGCACCTTCAACCTTTACCTGGCAGTTAACATTCTACCCCACCTCCATTCTCCTCTTGTGCTCCATGAGACCACTCTAGCCCACCATTCTCCTTTCCACTTCCTCTACTGCTCCAGCCTCCTTTCCAAGGAGTGGGTGGAGAAGGAACAATGGAGATTGGTGGGGGCAGAGAGTGGCTGCCACCACATCTGCCACCACCTGGGATGACCACATCAGCAGGAATCATGGATGGGACAGCCCTTGGATGATTGGTTGGCTGGGAGAAGCACTTCCAGGTCAGGTCAACCCTAGACCTAGGCCAAGCTAGCCAACACTGATGTTTCCAGAGGCAGGGAATGGTCCCCTATTGACCTGATTGTGCTGACCACCTCCAATCCAATCCCGTTCCTCTTCACAGGGCACTGGACCACGGCAACACCATCTCACCCTCAACATCATCCTTGAACAGCTCCTCAGTCCCGAACTTCAGGATGTCATCCAGCTCCTGCTTGGTCATGGAGCCAGACTTGGAGCCAAGACCTGGGCGCACCACCAGATGTGTCAGCATCATCTTCCTCTTGGCCACTTGGGTGATGCGCTCCTCAACTGAAGCCCGGGTTACAAAGCGGTAGATCATGACTTTCTTATTCTGGCCAATTCGATGGGCCCTGCTGAATGCCTGGAGAGGGACGGACAGGTAACACGACACCTCAGGATGGCGGGCAAAGTGAAGGTCTCGCTCCAGACATGCAATCCTTTGCAAATCCAGCCAAGGAGCTCCCAGAGGACTCTGCTCAGGCAGGCCATTGTCTGGACTTTGCCATCTGCACCATCCCCAAAGGACTCTCCCAAAAACCTACTCAACACTCCCATTCAGATACACATGACGAAAAGGTGGATTTAGTGGAAGGATTTGAGGGCACAATCCTAACCTGGAGTTAGGATGGCACAGTTAGGCCAGCACAAGGGACACTGTAAAGCACATCTGGACCACTCTTAGAGTCAGGGAGGATGGCACACATCTGTGTCCTGGCCTCCCTGACCCCAAGAGTGGTCCAAACATACTTTACGGTATCTCTTGTGCCAGCCAAACTTTGATGGCCTAACTCCAGGTTAGGATTGTGCCCTGAAAGAAATGAGGGAGGAAACATCAAGCATGCGATTAGGGAGCAAGTTCTGGGCCAAGGGGGCAGCAAAGAAAATGGACAGAGTCACTTGTGGGAGGAGGAGACTGTCAAGAAATTGAGAGTGAGTTGGAAATGCAAAGGTACAAATATTTTTGTGGGCAGTGTTTCCTCCTCAAATGAAAGATGTCAGGTGGATGAAGCCAATAATGAGGACTAGTGACTTGTGCATTTACTTGTCTTTGGAATAAACCTGCCCCTGGCTTGCCAACTTCCCATCACGAATCACACCCTGAGTAAATGCCTCGCACAGACACCCCACAGAACAAGCAATCCAAAAACGGGAGGGGGAAATGCGACGATTCAACCGCCCATCAAACCAACAACAGGAAACACAAAATGGCAAAACAATGTTGGGAGCCGGCAGGAGGAAGATAACCAGCAGTTGGCTTTCCATGCAAAACATCCCACAGAGGAAACAGGGAGGCAAGGGAGAATTAGACAACAGGAGGAGGAGAAGGAGCAAAAGGAGGGGCATATATTCTAGGAAACATCAGCAGCTCTTTCCAGGGTGGCCCAAGACCTCCCAGCGCCTGAAAGCACCCAGATGGCATATGGGCACTCTTCTTCCCACTCCAACATAAGGGGAGCACAGTGAAAGAGGAAGTGTGAGGGAGAGGCGAGTGGTGGTCTAGAGTGTCTCCTTTACACTTCCTCTTTCATTTCCAGTCCAGGGAAAGGGAGGAGCAGTGGAGGCAAGTGGAAGAACGGATGCCCCTGCCTGAAGCAAACACCTCAGTTGGCCTCATGGATGAGCCGATCCTGGCTCTTTTGGGGAGGGGAGGGGGAATGGCAGTCAATGGTTTTGCAGGTCACCTTGGAGCATTGTATGGGTGAGGTGGAGAGAAGGCAGTAGGAACACAAAGGGAGCCATGGGGAGATGGAGGATGCCGAACTGGGTCATCTTATTAATATGGCACGAAAGTGAAGGGAGGAAAAAAAGCTCTGGAATTAACCTGGATGTCATTGTGGGGATTCCAATCAGAATCATAAATTATGACTGTGTCGGCTGTAGCCAGGTTTATGCCCAAACCGCCAGCGCGGGTGGAGAGCAGGAAACAGAACTGCTGAGCCCCGGGAGCTGAGGACGACAAAATCCATAAGGTGGGGGGCAAGAGGGGGGAGAGACAGAGAGGTTAGTAACGGCACAGTGAGGAGGGGGACAGCATCCGGAGGGCGCCCTGGCTAGGAAGAAGGAGGCAAACCGGTTAGTGGCAGACAAAGAGGGGATGGGTTAAGGCCAGAGGCAGGTGTACCAACAACATACAACCCAAGGACCTGTTTCCAGGGCTCAGGGACCCTCCCACCCACCCCCTTGGGAGGTCATTTTATGTTTGCAGTAGAGGTGAATTCTTTTTAGCTTGGTTTCAGCCAGCAGCCCCCAAACTGTGTGCCAAGAGTGCCACTTCGAAACAAATCAAATAACAAAAAATTGATGCAAGCCCCAAACTCCCACTGCAGGAGAGGTTGCCCGCTGTGTCTCTGCATGAGTTACTGCCCTACTCTGTGGGTTTTTTTTTCAATCAGCCCCCCACTATGTGCAGGCAATTGGATTATTGGCTCACTGTTAATGCAAAGGTGCAGCAGAATTACCTGCCCTCACAAACTGTGCTGTAAGTGTCTATGCATGAGTCTTTGCTCTGGGCTTGCAATCCACTTCCACTGGGGTGCACAAGTCTGCACACAGCTTCAAGTGTGATTGGGTTGTCCGTTCACCAATGATAATGTTGAATTGCCCATCCCCAGAGGAGGCAACTGGTGGCATCTCTGCATGAGTCACTGCTCTGGGCTTGGCTCCATCCAGCCAGGAGTCAAGCAGAGAACAGTGAACTCATATAGAAGCATAGGAAAGGGATGGGCTCTACCGCAGAAAACCTTTGGGGAGCATATCCAGTTTTTATTCAGAATAGATTTGGCTATTTGATGAATTCCATAGAGAGCTCACTTGCCCCTGCTACCCCTCCCATTCCTGCAAGGTTACAGGCAGGAGGCAACTGTGCATAAAATAGGGAATGGACATCACAGACAGACAGAGCCCTCTGTGCCTGCCGAATCTCAGAGGTGGCAGGCAGCCAGGGACCCACGCCACAAGCTGCTGTAATCAAAGCTGAGAAATGCAAGGAGGATCAACCAGCAGCCAAGGGAAGAAGCTATCTCAAAGACCGTCTAACATTTCCCACTGTCGTCCCCTCTTACAAGAACCCACCGGACCAATGGCATCACTTGTGGGGGTGCAGACTGCATTGGGTGACATCCTGAGGGGGTGACACCAAACCCTCCGGAGCCCAGGTCTATCTGCCTGGTAGACCTGGCTGTCCTGTCAGACTTGGCTTCCACTAGACGAGGTCTACCTATCTCGAGAGCCCAGGTATACTGGGCTACCTGAGGCTGAGCCTAAGTCCACCCACCTGGTATACCTAGACTCCCAGTTGGCCAGGCTTCCATCACACTCCTTGGGGTCAGGTCTACTGCACAGGAGGGAGGGAGATGGCTGGCCAGGCATATCAGGGATACCCAGAGCTCTAGGGGCAGGCACGATCCATGGGGGGGTGACACCATGAGCAACTGCACTGGGGGGACACCAACACTACTGATGCCACTGCACCGGACTCAAACTAGAACCATTAATCCGGAGAACCAGCACTGACCAGCAGCTCTTCCAAAGACCTGGGGGGGGGGTTATTTCCCAGTCCTACTTGGAGATGCTGAAATAATTATGTAGTCCCTAAACCCCCCACTGAATGCCCCTCCCTTATCAACACATGCAGCCCTATTGGAACAGCATCATCTGTGCAACCCTGGAAGGTCCTTAGTCTTGCAAACCTCCCAGAGTTCTAGTTTTCGCCATAAGCTGGACCACCGTTTACATCCTTAGTGGAAAAGCCAAAGATGGATACCGTTAAACCTGTCGATCGCCTCCTGCCTCAGTCCTCCGGTAATCCCGCCATCGATCCGCTCGTACTTATACCCCTCGTATTCCAAGAAGTCCTCCAGCAAGTCAAGCATTTTGGTCATCTAGCCGACAAAAAATAAAAGACAATGAACAAGCACACCACAAGAATACACACATCAAGTAACAGCCGAAAGTGCCCTCAGCTCACAGAAGAATCTGCCTGTTGTGTGTCTGTGCGAGTTGCTGCTTTGCCCCTGCCTCTTTTTTCAATCCACCTTTGAGGAGAACTAGGAACTCCAGCTCATCTCTGCATAATGGGTGCTTGGTGCTCAGGCACACATGATGAAAGGAAGCTTCCTATTGCAACTCTGCATGATTCTCTGCTTTGCGGCCCTTGCCTCTTTTCCAGTTCATCTCCACTGCAATTTTGCCATGTCTCTGCACAGGAAATAATGCAACAGATCTGTCAATCTAAGTCCTAGGGCAGAGACTTGGGAAAATTACCTGTCCTCAGAAGAGGCTGCCCTGGAAAATGGCTTGTCCTCAGAGGAAGCTGCCCATTGCATCTCTGCAAAAGTTACTGCTCTGTTCTTGCTTCTTTCAAATCAGAAGGTGAGCCCACAACAGTAACTTAAGGAGGGAATAGTGCTGGTTACCTCCAAGAGCAAGTAATCCTCATTCTTCTTCACTTTGTCCCAAACTCTCATAATGGGCTGCAAAAGTTTAATAAACATTTTTAAAAATGGATTAAAAAATGTGCCGGCCCATGAGAAGTAAATCCCACTTCCAGGACCATTTGCATAGAATAGTAGCCTTCAGTGTAACATGCACCATCTCTCATCGGTATCTCTGGGCAGGGCAGGCTAGTGCTTGAGCCCCTAGGCAAATTTCTCAGTTGGCCTCCCCCTGAGCCGGATACTTCTTCTCCACTCAGAAAAAAGATTTCTAAGGTAGCACCTGAGTGCTCTTGCTGGTGACCTCATCATTCTTGTTGGGGAAGAAGTCCCAGTGCTGTGCACTACTCCAGCCTGAATTTGAACCCAGGACTTTGCAGGTCACAGCTCTGCCTCTTCTCTTGCAACTTTAAGACAACCATCCCCTAGCCATGACCCCCTCTGAAAATCATTGTGTCACTTCCTGTCCCACCCTTTGCCTTATCTGTCCTCGCAAAGCTTTGCACCTTGCCCCCTTTCGGTCACCTGGTCCGGCCGCCCATCCAATCCCCCCACCTGAGAGAAGATGAGGACCCGATGGCCTCCGTCCCTGAGCTTTCTCAGCATCTTCTGAAGCAGCAGCAATTTTCCCGATGACTTGACCAGGGAGCTCCCGTCATAGGACCCGTTGGGCAACACTGGAGCTTCCTAAGGGCATTGCAAAGGGAGGCGAGAGAGGGCTGGTTTACTCCTGTTTCCCTTGGAAAGCACCGGGTGATTGGTGAGCCGATTCCCCCCCCCCCCCGTCCGAAACAAGGGTTCAGGATTTGCATTATGAATCTGTGACCCTCTTTCTCTGTTGCCCCTCTCCCAGTTAGAGTGAACAGTGCTGGGGGGGTGTTACTGGGGAGCAGGCAGCGACAAAGGGCGGGGTGGGTGAATAGGGTCCCAGGATGGGGCAGGATTGACAGTGGATCCCCAGTTTCTTTATTAGAGCCATGGCAAAAAAAAAAAAAAACCCCAGCTGAGGACCAATTATTTAGACCAGTGCTTCCCAAACTCCTACAAGGGACCACTGCAAGTGTGCACAAGGGAGGGGCCATGGCAGCAATGCAATCCCCAGGATCATACTGCTACAGGGGCAGAGGGGTTTCTTCTACTTACCTCTGCCAGTGCCAGCCTCTGGGGGGGGGGGGTATGGGGAGCCCCAGAGATACCTCTGCAGAGCTCCCCAAGCCTCCTGAACAGTTAAAGAAAACTATTGAAAACCTTTTCCGGCTTGAAAACCAGAAGTGATTTCCAATTGCTTTTTTCACTATTTTGGAGGTTTGGGGAGCCCTGCAGAGGCATCTGTGGGGCTCCCCACACACCTCCAGAGGCTGGCATTCACGCTGTCCCTGTAAATGAAACCAGAAGTTCCACACCCCACGGTTTCACAGCAACATACAAAGAGCACCAGAAAGGCTTTGGTTTTTCTTTATTGGAGCACAGAGGCAGTGGACCCTAGATGGCATCGCACGGCATTCTGGGTAGCACCACCCCTGGTGTGCAGACCGGCTTACGCTACTATGCAAAGGACCATAACTTTGAGCAGTGCGGAACATCCAAGGACCTTAGAACATTTGTGGGCGCAGTCCTAAACCGAGTTAGGCTGGCATAAGCTAAGCCAGCAAAGTTTGGCCGGCACAAGGGCCACCGTAAAGTACAGTATGCTTGGACCACTCTGAGTCGAAGAGGCCAGCACACAGACGTGAGCCACCCTCCCTGACTCCGAGAGTGGTCCAAACGCACTTTATGGTGGCCCTTGTGCTGGCCAAACTTTGCTGGTTTGGCTTACACTGGCCTAACTCCAGTTTAGGATTGCACTCTGAGAGTTGTCATGTTGCCAGGAAGGCACTGCCCCCTTGCCCAGAAGTCTTGGCAATACACGGGTGTTCCCCTCCGCACCACCCGTAGTGCAACCACAGCAGCAGTGACAAAATGGAAACTGCAGTCCTGTCTTGGAACAAAGTTAATTCTAGATGAGTAACTGCTTAGGGACCTGGTGAACACCAATAAGAACTGCTCGCCCCGCCCCCCGCAAATCAAGACACACCCACCACAGCGGCCACGGGAAAGAGGTAAGGGTGGTTGCAGCATTTCTTCAGGTCCATCATGATGTTGAGGAGTGACACCTGGTTCCCGCCCCCTTTGGAATTCAGGGCCTCAAAATTCCTGGTCAGGATTAACTTGTAGTATTTCCTGCATGATGACAGACAGGAAAGAGGATTTAGAAGGAAGCTTCCAGAAGCATTTGGCTTTCCCCAGGAACTTAACCATATCATTTGGAGAGCACCTTCGGATAGGCCAAAGCACTTTGCGAGGCACTACCTTGGCAACACTGGAAGGCAGCAGTTCCCAAGCTGTGAGCTGTAGCTCTCAAGGGAGCCGCTGAATCCTCACAAAAGACCCATTGCCCTGTACAAGGTACAGGATTGCAGTCCTAATGGGGGGCCACAGCCAATGGCCCAGTAGGTCAAGGGAGCCGGCAGTCGAAAAAGTTTAGGAACCGCTGCTGTAAGTCAAGGATCATTCTCCCCAAACTGCAGATAGGGAAGACTGAGGCCGAGATGGAGGTGGTTGCCTAAGGCCACATTCAGCATTCACGGCAGAGGTGAAATTTGAACTGGAGAATTCCCGACTCAGAGCTCAGCTTCTGCATGACACTCAGCTGGAATGGCACCAGTTCCATGAGTGACAAGGTGCTGAATCACTGCCTCTGTGGCCCTTTGGTGCCCCTGGGGATGGGGAAAGCCACCCACTTGGGGCCCAATGATGGGGCCCATAACCTCAGCTAGAGGCCACGATGACCACCTACTTTTCCCGAGCTCACTTGCACGTCTTCACGGTCGGAAGGTGAGAACTTACTTCTGCATCTGGCTGAGCTCCACCCGGACAATCAGTTCCGTCTTGGCTGGCATATTCTTGAAGACATCGGCCTTCAGCCTGCGGAGCATGTGAGGCCCCAGGAGATCGTGCAGTTTTTTAATCTGGTCTTCCTTGGAGATGTCGGCAAACTCTTCCAAGAAGCCCTCCAGGTTGCTGCAGGAAGAAGGTGAGTGTGTGGCCAACCAAACTGCCAGCAGGGGGTGCACAGAGCAGCCTCAGTAACATGCCTTCCCTGTCATTGGTGCTCCAGACCACCACTCTCCTCTTGTCCACACATCCACTTCCATTCCATTCCTCACTTCCTTTTTTCAACTCAGCAGATGCTCTAGCCCACCTCCTTACTTCCTCTCCACTCCATTCCATCACTCTAACCCACCATTCTCCTCTCCTCCACACTTCCTTTTCCCCTTTCCCTTTTTGAATCCAGCAGACACTCTAGCCCACCACTCTCCTGCCCACTGCCTTTCTGAATCCTGCAAATGCTCTAGCCCACCACTCTTTTCTCTCCAGTTCCACACTGTTCCCCTCTTCCTTTTCAAATCCAGGAAGCAGAAAGAGGAAGAGGTGTGGCTGTGGCAGGCTGCAACCTGAAGCAACTGCTCCAGTAAGCCTCACAGAAAGGCGGATCCCAATTTCACCTTTAATCCTTACCCAGATTTTCCTGTCATGGCACCATCTGGAGTGAGCACGAGGCAAGTTTTCACAAATAATTCAAATACTGGATGCAATACTCACTTGAACCTCTCTGGGGTGAGGAAGTTGAGCAGGTGGAAGAGCTCCTCGAGGTTGTTCTGAAGGGGCGTCCCAGTCAGTAGAAGCTTATAGTCAATTTTGTAGCTGTTGAGCACCCTAAAGAACTTGGGGAGAAGAGGGAAAAGGATGTTTGGCTTTCCAACAGCTGATCCCAGGCACCTCTGGCCAGTCCAGTGCCCGAGGACCCTTCATATCACCACACAATGTCACCAGCTGCCTACTCTACCAGCCACCAAATACACGGTAAATACGTGAAGCTGGGATACTATATTGTTTTGCCCCAATGTGCCTGAAGAATGAAGTGGTGTCTTCATCCAAGGCCAGCCCAACCATGTGGCCAACTGAGGCAGTTGCCACAGGCAGTGGATTGGCAGGGGGGCACATCACTACCTGCCCACTCACCTAACACTGGTCCCCTAGTCTTTGTTGTCTGGATTGGAGAAGGAAGAGAAGGACAGAGCAAAAGAGGAAATGTGGACAGGAGAAGAGTGGTGGGCTAGAGTGTCTTGGCAAGGAACAGGAAGTGTGGAAGAGAGGAGAATCTCTCTCCTCAATTCCTCTTCTATTCCATCTTCCTCTTCCTTTTCCAATCCAGCAAATGGGAGGAGCAGAGGCTGGTACATTGTTAGATAAGAGAGGGGGCAGTATTTGGCACCCCACCTCAGGTGCCAGGTGATCTGGGGCCAACCTTTGCCTTCATGCCTCCAGTTTCAATTCAGAGCGTGTGCCTCTTACACAGAAGCCTTTAGAAGTATCACACCCACTCCATGCCTGTTCCGTTCTCCTCCCGCCCACCCTGAAAGGTGCACCTACTTTGGATTGGTTGTTTTTCAGCCTGTGGGCTTCATCCACCACCAGACACGCCCACTCGATCGATCCAAGGACAACCTGATCGATTGTGATGAGCTCGTAGGAGGTCAGCAGGATGTGGAATTTTATCTGAGCTTCTTTCTAGAGGAAACAGGGAAAGGGAGACCAAGAGGGAGAGGGAGAGAAAGAGAGAGGGGGAGCAGGACCATTACCAAGCTTTGGTACCATGCTGGGAAGGGACAACGTATGCACTGACCCAAGTTAGGAAAAAGTTGCAGAGCAGGCAGGGAGCATTGGAATCTGACCCATACAACTACAGGATTTCTCTGCTCTACAATGACATCTGCTCTACCTGGGGGGATGAATCTATCCTCTGCTGCAGGTGAACCACATGCAAAAGGACTGACACTATTTATTGAGGGAGAGGGAAGCCACAACAACCATCACCTCCAGAATCTGATGGCCACATAAGCCCAAAGCATCTGGCCACAAGGAGGCTGGCCAATGCATCTCTAAATGATTAACTGCTTCAGCCTGGACTCCTTCCAGTTAACTTCCTTGGAGGTTTTAAATTGGAGGAGTTTCCTAGTTAGGACTCAGAGAGGAAGGAAAGGCAGAGGTACTGAGACATGGTCCAAATCAAACCGACACCACACAATGCTGGAGGTTGGAAGCAGTGAGGATGTGAAGCCACCTGCATGCAAAGCTATAGCCCTACAAATGAGCCCCAATGAGACCATGGGTATCCAGCAGCCTGTTCAGAAGAGCAGTTGGGTCACTGTGGAGCCACAAAGTGCCCACAGCAGCCACCCTTCTCATCCTTGGCTTCCTTCCATCCTTTGAAAAGACATGGAGGGTAGAGAAAGGGAGAGAGCCCACTCTAGGAGGCAGTCTCCACTCCTTTCCCCACTTCTTCTCTCCTTCCCACCAACCCGGCCTTTTGAAAGGGTGGCATGGAGTTGGGGGGGGGCGAGGAAGATGGCTGCTGGAGGAGGAGAAGCAAAAGGATATGGGTGATCTGGGGGCAATCAGGGGTGGCAAGAGTGATCTTGGGGTAGCAGAAGCAATCTGGGAGACATGAGGGGGGCAAGGGAGATCTAGTGGTGATGAGGGGAATTGCAGGCAATTAGCAGGACTTGGGTGTAGAATGGATGGTAAGAGCGATTTGGGGCCATAGCAGGAACTATTGGGGGTGTGTGATCCAGAGGCCTTGAAGGGGGCAGAGATGTGGTGGTGGGAGAGATCAGGGGGTCTTAGGGGAGTTGAAGAGAGTATTCTCAAACACACAACACAAGTTTGCTGGGCAAACTCACCCACACTAAACATTAAGATGCTCTGGCAAGAAGGCCAGCTCAATGTGATCCTTACAACTTCTGCAATATGGGTAGAAGAATTAGGCCCATATTGCAGGTAGGGAAGACCGAGAGGGAGTGGCTTGCCAAAGGCCACTTTGGGAGTTCATGGCAGGGGCCAGATTTGAACGGGAAAATCTTGAGTTGAAGCTTAATCAGCCATTATGTTACACCGGCTTTCTAACTGTATGTAAGCTGCCTTGGGTATCCACATTAGTGGGGGAAATGCGGGAGAAAAAAAACATGGAATAAAAAGAATGAATAAAATAAGGTCCCCGGTTTGATACTCAGGACTCCACAGGGATGAATCCCACCATCCTTCCCAAACTCCGCCATCAAGCGGCGCTTACTTTCATCCGAAAAACCTTCTTCCCGCTCCGGATGGCGTTGTCCTCAAAGGAGAACTCGTTCTCGCGGATCACGGAGCGGCTCTCCTTGTCCCCCGTGTACGTCACCACGTAAAAGTCTGGCGCCCACATCTCGAATTCCCGCTCCCAGTTGATGATGGTGGAGAGGGGAGCACTGACCAGGTAGGGACCTTTGGAGTGACCCTGATTGCAGAGACGGGAAAGGGGTGGAGAAGACACGGCTCCTGTTAGCCAGCCCCTCGCAAAGGATGATGGGTGAGTCACGGAGGACATCAGAAGGCCTACCTCTTTGTACAGGGAATAAAGGAACACAATGGTCTGGACAGTCTTGCCAAGGCCCATCTCATCAGCAAGGATCGTGTCCGTCCCTTGGGCCCAGGAGAACCTCAACCAGTTGAGCCCCTCCAGCTGGTACGGATGCAGAGTCCCCCCGGTTGTATCGATGTACCACGGCTGTTTGTCAAACTTCACCGTTGGCTGCACATGAATGGACAGACAGAGAGGCAAGAGCTAACTGGGCAAGAGGCACTTTTTCCAGTGGTGTTCCTCTTATATTTAGCAAGGGGAGAGTAATTGTCCCTCATCACCCCTGCGCAGTCTTTTTGGTGGCTGTTGCTGGCGGGCTGCCTTTTTTTTTTTTTTTAGATTGTGAGTCCTTTTGGGACAGGGAACCATTTAACTTCATTACTATTTGCCTGTAAACCGCTTTGTGAACTTTGTGTTGAAAAGCGGTATATAAGTACCTGTTGACTGACTGACTGAGAGGCACGATTAAAGCCAGCCAACTGAAGACATGTTTCATGGATTCATCAGCTGGCTTTTTTTATCAGCAAAGTTGAGCCATGAAATCCAGGAACGTCAACCGGTTCAAAACTAAGCATGTTTGAGAGCTCAGATTATAGAAGTCTGATTTCACTTTATCTCCATTGGTTACCTATTTCTCTCTGGTTGTAATTCAAACCTCTGGCAAGAACCTTTAATAATAATAATACTGGTATTTATATACCGCCTTTATTTGGTCATTAGATTGCTCCTCTGACTTTAATTCAAGGCGGTTTACATAAGCAGGCTTTATCTAAACCCGCAAGGGGTTTTTACAAATTACAAAGGAGTTCTATCTTTCAAGAACTACACAACATACAGATGGAACTTTCATGGTTAGTCTTTCTTTCTGGCCGCACGATTGCCTTCCTGCTGGCTGATAAATGGCTTCTCTGCTCCCACCAAAGAAACAGCTGGCCCAGCACAACTCCTCTCTCACAGGCAGCTGGAGACAGCTCTTATCAGTCGCAATTCTCAAGGTCTGCCGCTCACGGAAACTTCCAGTGCTCTCGAACTGGCGACCTTCAGATCTTACCTTCGGGCAAACGGAGGCTTTAACCCTCTCAACTAACCTCCTGCCCTAGGCCTAAAAGGCCTTAGTCCAAGGCCTTACGGGTTCTGTAAGAACAGCTTCCTCCCCCGCCCCCCACGAACCCGCCCATCAGATCAAGATTTGCCCAAGATGAAGAAATTAAACAGACCACAGAATATACACTGATACAGCAGGCATGAGCCCTTGACTCAAATGCGCTTATCCCTGCTGCTTACGTCCACCAAAGGCGTCTCCGGAGGCTTTTCCAGTTTGTCGTCATTCAGTTTCTTCCCTTTCTTGTTCAGCCTTCTGGGAGCCTGGCCAGTCTCCTCTCCCAACATCATCTCCCTGTAAGGGATTGAATGAACGCAAGGCATGTAAAGAGAAAACGAGGCTCACATAAAACTTAAGAAGCTGCTGGATACAGAATCTGGCTATTGGTTCACCAGGCTTGACTCGGACTGGCAGCAGCTCGCCTATGTCTCTAGGAGAGGTAACTAACGATGCTAAGAAACAGAACAGGGACTTTCTACATTCAACACATGCACTGTTCCTCTGAATTATGGGCATGCACCCTAAGATGGGGCACAGACTAAACACTTCCTAATACAGGCATGCCCCAGTATCCGCTGATTCAATATCCACAGTTTCAGTGATCCACGGCTACCATGGATATTGGAACGCCTAGTAAAAAGATAGGGGAACATTAAACAAATCTTTTTTTTACCTTGTTGCAGAAAAACCATTGATGTTCCCCTATCTTTAAAAAGGCGTCCCCGGTATCGATGGTTTCAGGTATCCATGGGGAGTCCGGAACAGAACCCCAGCCAATACCGGGGCATGTTTGCATTACCATAAGTCGTATTTGTAAGTTAAAGCTGTTCG
This sequence comes from Lerista edwardsae, assembly GCA_029204185.1. Classification (NCBI taxonomy): domain Eukaryota; kingdom Metazoa; phylum Chordata; class Lepidosauria; order Squamata; family Scincidae; genus Lerista; species Lerista edwardsae. Next base: position 347,959 of record JAJKFI010000409.1, read on the forward strand.
TATTATATTGCTCCTATATAAATCTATGGTCACCACACCTCCAGAAGGGGATTGCTGAGTGGGAAAGGGTGCAAAAGAGGCAAATAAAATGATCAGTGAGCTGGAGGACCTTCCTTGTGGGGCTTTTTAGCTTGGAAAGAAAGGCAATGGGCAGGATTTCACCTCTCTTTTTTGTTGAAGTGGACCACAATCCACAGAAGCTTCTGCTGAAATAAACTGGTATGTCTGTAGGGTGCTACAAGGCTCTGCATCATTGAGGCACCCCAGGGGCTACCTGTGATTCCAGTAGAGCTGCTTGAAGTTCTCATAATAGGGGATGTCGAAGTCATCAATCTCCCACGTGCATTGGTCATATGGCAGGTCCTTCCACTTGATCAAATAGTGGACATCGCCCTTCTTGTCGAAGCTGGGAGGCAGAAGAAGGGGCAGGTTTGTCGTGGCTGAGCCACCAAGTGATTGCATGCACACAGTTCCTTGCAGTTCAGCTCCAATTGGCAAGTGCCAGTGCTGCAGGCAACCCTATTGTGAAGCAAGCGTGTTGGGGCAGAGTTGGAGGGTTCTGAAAGGTGGCAGAGCTACATGGATCTTGTGACATGGTCGTTGTCACAAATCTGCTCTAATGCTTCTGAGGAAGGCATCAAGCATAAGAGGAGGCTGTTGCTCTCTTGAAACTGGTATTCAGGTATACCAGCCCTGAATCTGGAGGCTCCTTTTTCCTCTTGCGACAAGGAGCCATTGGCAGACCAACACTGGTTGACCAATCTGTCTCCTCTATGGAGCGGCCACCACCATATCTTGTGGTTGCAAGTCCAGAGAACACACAATTCCAGACCCCCCTTCTGCTCCCCAGCAGATGGCATTCTATAAAATATGGACACCTCTCTAGGATGGTGTGGCTCCATATGTTTGCAGGGGAAAAAGACATTTAAATGCATACTTAGTAACAGACTGCAACAGCAGCTGTTCAGCCAGGAAAAACATGAACATGCTTGGGGAAAAAGAAATATTTCATTATATACAGATTGTGTGTGTGCCAGCATGGTGTCATAGTTGGGGAATTGGCCCCAAGCCAGCAAATCCAAATCCAATCCCTGCTCAGCTGTGAATCCTATTGGGAGATCCTGGGCCAGACATTATCTTTCAGGCTAGCCTGCCTCACAGGATAAAAATCAATCAGCGCTGAACCATGTATAGCAGTGGTTCTTAAAACGTTTTAGCACCGGGACCCACTTTTTAGAATGACAATCTCTCTGGGACCCACCAGAAGTGACGTCATGGCTGGAAGTGCCATCACTGTGAAGCCAGAACCTGCTGCTTTTCTGATAATGCAGCAATAAGTTGGGTTATTTCTCAAGTCATTTTCCAATAGCAGAGGGAACCAGAAAGAAAAAAGCCCATTTACAACCTTGACACAAGCAAAACAACCACACAGCCCTCCCCCTTTCCAGCATCCCAACTTCCCATATTTTCAATATGGCTGCTCTAGGTGCTTTGGGAGCCACCTGACATTGGCTCATGACCCACTGGTGGGTACCGACCCACAGTTTGGGAACCACTGTGCATAGCATCCTGACCTCCTTGGGGGAAAGGCCGAGTAATGATGAAAGAAAGAATCATGTACAACAGAAGCCATGGGAAAATTTGAAGCAACAGCCACAGAAACAGAGGGCGCAATCCTAACTTGGCGTTAGGCCGGCACAGTTAGGTCAGCAAGTTTGGCCAGCCCAAGGGACACTGTAAAGCACTTTAAAGCAGCATTGTCCCCCAGACTGTTGGGGGCTGGACTAAAAGTCTGTGCTGCTGGTCCAACTTTGGCCGGGGACGAGTGCGAGAGTTCCGTCCTGCCCTGAGACCCCAAGCGCCCCCCACGACTCCTTTCCACTCAGGCACCCCCTTTCTCCGGCGCAGCTCAGCCTCTCTCACCTGCACACGGAATAGGGTCTATAAAATGTGTATTTGTGTATTGTTCGGAGAGGGGGTCTTGGATTTCAGTCCTGCCCCTCCCTTTACTGCAGTAAAGAAATTCAAGCTGCAATCTCTCTCCGTCTCTGTGGTACAGGCGTGTTGGGTCAGGGGGATCAAACACTCCTAACAATCTGATGGATGGGATGGTGGGTCGAAGGGGCCCACCATTCCTAACAACCTTCTACATGTGTGCTGAGTGCAGGGGCATACTTGGCACACAGCTCAGCGGCTCTGCAGGCAGGCAGAAGGCAGCCATGTATATACTGCTGGCCAGCAAAAAATATTCAGCATACAGACTGCACATTTGAGGCTTCAGCAGCATCTCCCCTCCCCAGGATATTCTTGCGCCCAGGTCACGTGCCTGCCCCTCCTCTGAATGACGGGTGGGACGGATAAATTACCTTGGGGGGGCCATAGCTGGTCAGTGGGCCGTAGTTTGAGGACCCCTGCTATAAAGCATTTTTGGCCCACTCTCCAAGTCACAAAGACCAGCACACAGACATGTGCCACCCTCCATGCAGTGGCCCTGGTGCCAGCCAAGCTTTTCTGGCCTAACTGTGCCAGCCTAACTCCAGGTTAGGATTGTGCCCAGAATCATGGAGGGTCCTCAAAGGGCATCCAGTCCAACCCCCTGCCAATGCACGTCTATGACTACAACATCCCTAGTAGGTGGCTCTGCAGCCTCTGCTTCAAGACCTCCAAACCAAGGGGGCCGCCCCATCCCAAAGTGAGCCCCTCACCTGTGATTGAGGATCCGGTGAATCATCATCCACTCTGGCTTGATGCCGTAGCGGTAGTATTTCTCCTCCATCTTGGCGTACTGGGGGTCTTTGCTCTTCCGCTTCTCGCTCTTGCTGTCCTCGTCGCCCGAGCCGTAGTCGAAGGCTGGGGGGTCGTCCATGTCGTTCTTTCTTTGGTAGTTGCGGTACATCACAGTGTGGTACAGCTCCAGCTGGAAAGACAGTTCAGCCGTGGGCTCTTGCACAGGTCCGCGAGGTTGCCTTCCCCATCCACCCCCATCCCGCTTACCTGAAGTTCCGTGATCCACGAGCAGTGCCAGTAGGAAAGGCCCGCCCACTTCACAAAAAATTCTCGCTCGGGGATCCCCTCCAGGGGCTTCGGGGGAGGAACTGCCAGCTCGGGGTCTGCTGGAGGCAAGGCCATTGCCAGTGGGGGTGGAGGCTCCTGCCATATCCAGTGCAGAATCCGCTGCACCTTCCCTTTCAGCGGCGGGCACTGCAGAGAGGGGAGGGCGGAAAGCACACACACAACTCCAAGTTCAGGATTGGCCTAGCAAGACCCTTCTGCTTCCCTACCACAATAAGAACATAAGAAGAGCCCTGCTGGATCAGGCCAAGGGCCCATCTAGTCCAGCTTCCTGTATCTCACAGTGGCCCACCAGATGCCTCAGGGAGCACACTAGGCAAAAAGAGGCCTGTATCCTGTTGCCACTCCCTTGTATCTGACATTCTGAGGTAAATTTCTGAGGTAAAATTCTGGGGTAAATAAAACAAAATTTGCTATACTGTCTGTGGGGAGGGAGCCCCATTGGATTAGGCCAAAAGACCCATCTAGTCCAGCTTCCTGTAGCTCACAGTGGTCCACCAGATGCCTCATGGAGCACGCAAGACAACCAGATACTTGTATCTTGCTGCCACTCCCCTGCATCTGGCATTAAATTCTAAGGTAGCCTATTACCCTTGCACCACCCCCAAGGAAGACACCACGTTGGGGTTTAACTTTATTAAACACAAGTGTAAATCATGAAACCTACTGAACACCCATCCCTCCCTCTCCAGTCTGGGATAGACAAAAAAAAGTGGTCATCCATGGCCAATTCGGATGACAGAAAAAGGTGGTATTGCACAGGTCTCCAAACCCTGACCCACGGGCCAGATCCAGGGTTTGGATTAATGCTTCCACTCCATTCCGAAGCAGATCAGCTGGCAGGGACGCTCTGGGCAGTCGCCTCTGTGCCCGGCATCCCAGAAGGCTGTGCAGCGACACCAGGCAGAAACGGTATTGCCCAGAGCATCCCTACCAGCCAATCTGCTTAGGAAGAGAGCAACGCATCCTCAGAACTGTAAGCGCCAATCAGAAGGGATTTTCTGCGCACAGCAGTTCCCAGTTTTCAACGAGGAGGGCAGAATATGTTCAATGGCAGAGATAAGCCTTTTGGGGGACACAGAGGAGAGGCCAGAGTTCCCTCTGGTGCTCCCCATCCTGTGGCACGGCCCCCTTCGTGCAATCCCCAGGAGCACTGGCTCTCAGAGGAGCTGGGAAAGAAGCTGCTTTGACAGCTCCTCTCTGAGGAAGCAACCTGGGATGAAGCCAACGGCTGTTCCATCTAGCATAGCACTGTCTGCTCCAGGACATGGCGTTTTGGAGATGCTGGGACTGAACACCAGGAATGTCTGCATTGCCAAGCAAGTGTGATGGACTCTGGACGCTCCTCCACATTCAAAAGCCCAAGAGCACATCAGACATTTCCCAAGTGGGAAACCTATTATCCTACATGGTGGACTTGCTCTAGAGCGTGGACTTGCTCTTTTGACTGTGCCGCTACCAGGAGAGGTGAGAGGGACGGCGGCCAGGAAGAGGGCCTTCTCGGTGGTGGCCCCCCAACTTTGGAATACCCTCCCCTTAGAATTGAGAACTGCAACTCTTTGGCAACATTCCGGCGGGGGCTGAAGACCATTTTATTTCGAAAAGCTTTGAATTGTTGACAGGCTGGCTGGTTTTTTATACTCTTGCTTATATTTTATGATCCATGGGGCTTGTTGTTGTTTTAAATTCTGTTGTTTTAAATTCTGTGGTTTTAAATTTTAACTGTTTTAATATTGTTTTTAAATTACTGCTTTTTAATGTTGTAAATTTTATTGTTACTGGTTTGTTTGTTTTTTTGTAAGCCGCCTTGCATGCCTATGGGCAGAAAGGCAGGGTATAAATTAAATAAATAATACATAATAATAATAATAGAGTAAAGAAATTTTGGGAGACTATTCATGTAACCGTACAAGAAATTTTGAACTGTCAAATTCCGTTTAAACCATAAATGTTTTTTTTGTTAAATATAGTATCTGATATACAAGAGGTAAATAAGAAATATATTATTGTACATATTATAACAGCAGCTAGGATACTCTTTGCACAAAAATGGAAAAGTGAGGAGATTCCAAAGTTAGAACACATGATAGACAAAATTTATGAAATAGCAGAAATGGATGTGTTAGCTGAAAGATTAAATGAGGGGAACCTAAATAGAGTAAGACAATATCAGAAACCTTTTTATGATTGGTTTGATATGCAAAGTTGATTTGATAAAGATAAAGAGTAATAGTATAAAAGATTAGGAAATATAATAGGTAACTGTACAGAAAATAACTAACAGACATGTCCCTAGATTAGAAAATTAGAAAAGGAAGTAGAATAGAAGATTATGATTGGACGTACTTCAACCATTTACCTTATGTATGTACCTTAGTCTTACCCATACCCTATGTTTTATTCTGTATCCCTAACCTTTATCTTAATAAAAATGGAAAATTTTTGTTAAAAAAAAAAAGACCTTTCCCAAGCGGGGTATTGCTGGGGCAGGGGAAGGCTTCCCGTGTTCCCAGGGCAGAGCAGGAAGGGTGACCGTCATGACAGCCCTCCAGACTGTGGCTTCCCGCGATGCAAGCTGGGGGAGCAACCAGCTTTCAGAGAAGGACCTCCAGTGGCCCCAGGAGGCCAACAGCACAAGCAAGGCTGGTAACACTCACTGTACAACGCGGGCACAGCCATTCACCATTTGGGATTTCGGGCAGTGGCGGATTCAGGCAGTGCAGGTGATAAGAGGATGGGCAGGTGTCACAGCACAGGAGCTCCCCACCATCCTTGCAGACCCGGCAAAACTCCATGTGATCATCCTCCTCCTCGCCAATCTCTTCTTCCTCGTCCTCCTCATCTTTCGGCTCCCACTGGATCCCCTCCTTCTCCTGGCGGGGCGAGAAGCCAGAGCTGAAAACAGACCCACCCCACCCCAATCTCTACTGCACATTTGTGAGTCCACCGGTACTGCAGGTGCTCTCCAAATATTGTGCTAGTATTTTGTGCCTGCAAAGGTAAAGGTTTCTTCGCGACCGAATGGTCTAGTCGTGACCGACTGTAGGGGGCAGTGTTCATCTCCGTTTCTAAGCCAAAGAGCCGGCGTTTGTCCAAGGACAAGCTTCCGTGGTCATGTGGCCAGCATGACTATAAGCCGTAGCTCACGGAACGCCGTTATCTTCCCACCACAATGGTACCTATTTATCTACTCACATTTTTAGGTGCTTTCGAACTGCTAGGTTGGCAGGAGCTGGGACAAGTGACGGGAGCTCACTCCATTGCGCAGTCTCGAACTCCCAACCTTCTGGTCAGAAAGCTCAGCAGCAGTGGTTTAACCCACTGCGCCACCACGTACCCAAACTCTAAAGTTGCTGGAGTCCCATATTTTGGAACAGGACATTGCAGTCAGCTGTTCAACAGGTGACTGCAATGGCATCTCATAAGAATGTCGGAGGAGCACCATGGATCTGACCCAAGGTCTATGTCCAGGATCTGTCCTACAGCAGCCAAGTACACAAAACAGAGTAGCAAGGCAACAGCCCTCCCCAGTTACATGCCCCCAGCATCGTATACTCTGAGGTGGACTACCTCTGAAGAGGGAGGTTTCATTTCCAGCCAACATGGCTCAGAGACATCAGAAAATCCCTGCTGGTACCCACCACAGGTCCACCTCATCCAGCATCCCATTTCCAACTAGTATTCAGTGGTAGACTGCCACTGAACCTGGAAGGCTCCATTAAGCCATCATGACTAATAGCAACAAATAAAACTTCCCCTCCATTAATATGTCTAATCCTCTTAAAGCCATCTAGGATAGCGACAGTCACCCGATCTTGTGGCAGGGAGTTCCACAGATTAACTATGCTCCACGTGAAGGATGTCCTTTGGCCTGCAGCCAATCAGGCAGGATCCTGAGTCCAAATACTATGAGAGGAAGAAAAAGTCCCCCCCCTGTTTTTCCCTTGCTCCTTGTTCATAAAATTTTTAAATCTCTATGGTTACCCTCCTTGACATTTTCATAAACTTAAAGGTTCCAAAAGCTTTCCCCATTCCTTCTGAGGAAGGTGCTCCAACGTCTGTGACACTCTAGCCTACCACTCTTTTCTCCAGACTTCCGCTCTGCCCCCTCTTCCTCTTCTAACTAGCGTAAGGGGGCGTGGCCAAGGCAGGCATCCCTTGCCTCAGCCAGCCTCATGGCTAGGACATCACAGAAGGGAGAATAAATGGGCTTCCATCACCATGTCTCAGCAATGCAGAAAAAAACTTAGACACCCCCAAGATCTTCCTCTGCTCAACCTGGAGCCCAAGAGCCTTGCCTGAACGCTGGCAACTCTGGACCTTTGCTGTCCACCCCAGCTGACTCTCAACCCCCAAACCTCCTTACACAGTGGGGGCAGCTCCATTTGCCCTCCGGTGCCTTCTCCAGCTCTGGGTCCAGGCAGACAAGGTGGTAGGCCCGGGGACACGTGTCGCAGAGAATTATCTCCCCTCCCTGCTGGCACACCTCACAGTAATCCTGGTGGTCCGTCTCGTACCCGTCGCCTTCCTCAGCTGGAAGAGAAAGGGGGCCAAGGAATAGTCATCCTCAATGGGGCACATTAGAGTAAGTCGGTTTTCAAAGTGGAGGTTTCCTTATGGAGCTGATCAGGGATTTTGTACTCAGAAGGTCAGCAACGGCAGACAAGCTTCCCCAAAAGGCATCTCAAGAACATGACCTGCTGGATCAGAAATGCCTATTTCAGCTCTGCTAAGTGTTCCCAGCAGCTAAGAGTTCCCAGAGGTAGACTGCCACTGAGCCTGGAGGTTCTCCACAGCCACTGATCTACTTGTCCTCCTCCATGGGTTTGTCTAATCCTCTTTGAAAGCCATCTCAGCTTTTCCTTATGCCTGTCCTTGATCCCATTTCGACATCATTTTCCACAACATCCTGTGCACAGACGACGTCCAGTGGATCTCAGATACGCCACAGGGATGCTTGATGTTGCCAGAGGCCAGGGCAACGCTTGGCCTCACCTAGTTCCTAAAAAATGGGATTAAGGCCATTTAAGCTGTGAAGCATGAATAAGCCTGGACAGCCCTAGGAGTGTCATGTGGGCAAGGGAAGGCTCCGTCTGTTGCCCAGAACCAGATCGGGAGGTTTTTATAGTCCTACCCAGTGAAGGAAGCCAATCTGCTGCCTGGTGGGTGGAGCTATGCTGCAGCCTGGGAGGGTCATGCAACTGTCCCCGCCTCCTTCCTGCAAACTGAATTGATAGAAACAGCAGTCCGCCAATGAAGAGGCTGCTTTTCTAGTCCTGGCTGCTTCTGACAGCCCATAGACCACCCTGCTTGTCTCTTCCTCTTCTTCCACTTCCTGGTCCCTGCCATTTGAAAAGGCAGGGGAGATGAGGAAGGAAAAGAGAAAGTGGGAAAGGGAGCCAAGGGCAGCTGCCTAGAGAGGCTCTTCTCCCCACTTCTCCCTTAAAAAGAGCCTGGCTGGATCAGGCCAAAGACCCATCTAGTCCAGCTTCCTATCTTCCAAAGACCCAATGTCCGGCTTCCAACAAGATCTCATGATGGTCCACCAGATGCCTCAGAGAGCACACAAGACAACAAGATCCCTGCATTCCACTGCCACTGCCCTGCATCTGGCTTTCCGATGTAGTCTACTTCTAATGTAACGAGGCTGCACCACCCACCATGGCCTGTAACCTATGATGGACTTTTCCTCCAGAAATCTGTCCAATCCCCTTTTAAAGGCACCTAGGCCAGGTGCCATCACCATCTCCTGTGGCAAGGAGTTCCACAGATTAACTCCCTTCTATCTCTGCCTTTTCCAATGGAACTGGGAATTGAGTGATGACAGCAGGAGGTCCTCCATCACATTATCACCACCACGATACAGGCTGACTTCCCCCTCCTCCCCAAATCTGTCACCATTAGACATCCAGGCTACAGAATTTAGCATCTCCTGGCTTTGAATGAAAGGTCACCTTATTCTGAGCCAGGCCATGAGTGCAGCAAGGCCACCATGGTCTGGAGATGGGGCTTTCCCCGGGGCCAAGCTCTTTGCCCAGGTTCTAGCCTCAGCAGGAAGGCCAAGGAGAGTCGCCCCCTACACAGGAAGCAGGATGGGAACTCACTTCTCTTCTTCTTCTTCCTCCTTTTGCCTCTCTTGCCCAGGCCGGCAGAGGACTCCGAGCGCATGGAAGAGCTGTTGATGCTGGCACTGTCCAGGTCGGACTCCTCCCGTTCTTCCTCCTCACTCTGCAAGGGAAGCAGAACTGCAAGTGGTCACCACTGGGGCCTCCGAGGCAACAGCCCTGCTTCCCTCTGCCCCCCCCCGCCACTCTCCCAATAAGGGAAGGCCAGTCACAGAATGCCCAATGCACCGCTGACCCTACAGGAGAGATGTGAGAGCCCTTCTCCTCCAGAGACCCATTTCCCCCCCCCCCCGCCCGTCGCCAACCAGATCATCAGGGTGTGCGGCACTTTACACAGTGTGAAAAAGCAGGTCTGTGTCCCAAGGAGCTTACAATATAGAGACACAGGAAGCTGTTGAATGCAGAGTCAGCCCCTTAGGTCCATATTCTCAACACTGGCTGGTAGCAGCTCTCTAGAGTTTCTGGCAGGGGTCTTTCCGAGCCCTACCTGAAGACACAGTGGGGGTTGAACCTGGCATTTTCTGCAGGTATTGACGCAAGGGGGAAGGAAGCAGATGTGATTTTTTTTTTTCAGCATCATGGACTTGGGCTTAATTACTGTCAGGCTCAGGGACTCAAGTGTAGTGCCTACAAGAAACCCACAAGCACCGTTTCAATGACGATCTTCCCCTATTGATTGTTCCAAGGATTCAGAGGTAGACTGCTTGTAGATATGGAGGTTCTAGCAAACTATCCTGCGAGACCCCCTCTCCTTTGCAAAATGGTCAAAAAGGGATTTGATTTAAGAAACTGTCTTTGCTAGATCAGGTCACATCATGTCCCAAAAACCATCTAGTCCAGCCCTCTCCTATTGTTGCTCTCTAGCAACCGGTGCCTGATGGCAGATCTGCCCCTGGGCACAGAGGTTCAGAGCTATTGAGAGTAATATACATAAACCCATGGTACTGTGGGTTCATAAGCATCTCTTCCTCCCTGAATTTAATAAACTGTTTTCTGCAGTGACCAACGCATCTTGTGGCAGTGAGTTCCAAAGATTAACAGTGTGCTGTTTTGAAGGAGCACAGGCTTTTGCTTGTCCTGAATCTGCTGCCAGTCAATTTTGTCGCAGTCAAGTTCTTGTATTTCACAAGGGGCAGAAAAAGGTTTCTTGCTCCACATTTTCCATGCTGTGCATAATTTTCAACACTTCTTTCATGCCCCCACCTTGTCTCAAAACCTCTTTCTTTTAAAGACCACATAAGAACTAGAAACCTAGAAAAATGTCACAGAATATCCCATGACACTTCACTGTTCCCCAAGAACACCTGCCCAAACACACACACACACACACACACACACACACACACACACACCAGCCTATGAGCTGAGTTGCTGGGAAGCCACGAGACGTTCATAGACATTCATACCGTGGAGAGGTTAGGGTCAGGCTCAGGATATCAGCACAGGTACAGCTTCCGTTCAAGAAACAGAATTTCTGTTGAAACTGGAAAAGCATGTCCATTTTCCACATGGCACACGCCCAGCCTGTACCCAGCCAAAGGGGCAGGGAGGTTAAAGAGAAGGTCTGAACATCAGCTCCGGGCAAGGTAAATTTGGGACTCTAGCAAAATCAAAAACCATCTGGTGAACAGAAGCAAGGTCACTTACTGAGGATCCCTTTTTCCTCTTGTTGGCTATGCCCCCAAAGCGGAATTTCAGCCCCGCCACCTTTTTGCCCTTCCCTTTCTTCTTGTTCTCTTTGGTGTTCTTAATTTTCTTCCGCACACCGGGACCTGCAGGAGCAGAGAGGGATTCACCATCGATGTTCATCGCCACTCGCAGATCCCAGAGGATGCGCAAGCATAACCTACCTACCAGCCTGGGGAAGGTATCAAGCATTTCACAACCTCCACATTCTTCTAGTCCTCATTGTTTTTTCTAAGGGCCTCACGACAATTCTAGCACTCCAATCAACAGGATGGATGCAAACTTACAAGTCCGAATGAAAATTGTCTTCTGGTGCTCTGAGGATCCTGCTCCTTGGACCAAATAGGAATGGGACATCCCGGATGACAGGACCGGCCCATCTATGAGGCCACATGAGGCAACTGCTGGGGTGGCAAATGGGGCAGGGGGCACCCATCACATCTCTCCAGCTGCCTTCCTGCTTCTGCCCTGTTCTGCCTCTCCTCCTGCTGCTACAAGGACTCAGGGTGCAATCCTATACTGCACTGGAATGGCGAGGCTGGTGGGCCCTTGCCAGCGGGGAGGCGCTAGCCTCCCTTATGGACTCCTCACAGCCCGAATTGGGGCCGCGCAGCCTGGGGAACAGGATTAGGATTCAGCCATAAGGCCGAGTCCAAAGACCGCCTGCCAGCCTGCCCACAACCCACCCACAGCCCTCCCAGAAATGCCCTCCCCCTGCCCACTCACTCCCTCGCGCCAGCATGGTGCCTTCCCTGCGCCAGCCAACTCCGGCTGGCGCAAGGGAGGCGCAGCGCGGGCACACAGAGACCGGCGCTTCTTGCAGACACGGGGATGCTGCTCAGAGCCCCGTATCAGCGCCAATGGTGCGGCAACGCTACATCCAGGGCAGGATTGCGCCGCCAGAAAGGAAGAGGTGACTGTAGCTGACGGTTCAGAGGAGAGTGGTGGGTTGTTATTAAAAATAATAAAAACCCATCCTGTCCTTGTGCTGCTGCAAAGAGAGCCCCTGGCTGTCTCAGGATCGAGGAACTGGAGTCCCTGAGCAGCAGCACAGGCAGGAACGCAGAACGACGACGACACACTCTGGGCACAGTTAACGTCAGAGTGACGCGGCCTGTAAAATACACTCCCTCATGACCGCTGGTATCCACTGTGATTCTGGGGGGAAATCACACACAGTCTGTTTCCGATATCCAGATATCCACAGAGACAGCATCCGTGGACTTGACTCATTGTGGATGCCGCGGATACCAGGGGAAAGCCCAGTTTGTTCAGAAGTGCAAACCAGAAGTGGCTTTCTGAGGGCTTTCTGAGGGCCACAGAGGCCTTGGAGACTTCCATAGGCCTCACAAGGACTCCCAGAGGCCTCAGAAAGCCACTTCTGGTTTGCTCAAACCAAAAGTAGTCATATTTGGGGGTCTGGAACAGATCCTCCACAGATAATGTGGATAATTTACTTATTTCAAGCTATTGTACCTCCCCCACCCCCACCCCCCCAAAAAAACAATGGAGGCAACACACGGCATCAACGTTACCTTTGCCCTCCTTGGTCTTGGCCTTCCTAATGACTGGTGGGGGCGGTGGGGGCGGCTGCTGGGGGCTGGCGGGGAGCGGAGGTGAAGCAATGGCGACTGTTTCTACAGCGGCGGCCACTGCGGCAGCGGCAGCTGCTGCTGAGCTGCCCTTGAAGGGATTGTTGGAACTGAATTCCCGCCACTTGGCCCCCAGGACGGTCATCATCTTGGACATGGGGATCTTGGGGTTCCTCTTGGCGACCAGGGGCCTAGAAAACAAGGAGAAGGTCAACAGATGGGGGCACGACTCTCTTCCCAGGGCTTTGCAACAATATGAAAGTACTATTAACCCCATATTGCACATAGGGAAGACCGAGGCTGAGAGGGAGGAGCTTGCCTGAGGCCAACTAATGAGTGCATGGCAGAGACAAGATCAAGCCAGGGAGGTCGCAATGCACAGCACAGTCTCTTAGGTAGGGTTACCAGCTACAAACTGGGACATGGTGCTTATACCTTTAACCATTGTGTAGAAGTGGCAATTTGGGCAGGTGCACCTTATCATGGAAGGGTTTCAAAAGCTGCACCTGCCCAACCTGCCTCTTCTACGCAATGATTAAAGGTACTCTGTCCCAGTTTGTAGCTGGTAACCCTAGTCTTGGGGTGCAATCCTAATCTGGAGTTAGGCCGGCACAGTTAGAACAGCAAATTTTGGCTGGCACAAGGGACACCGTAAAGTATATTTGGATCACTTTTGGAGTCAGAGAGGCCAACACGCAGACGGACTCCATCCTCCCTGACCCCGAGAGTGGTCCTAATGTGCTTTATAGTGGTCCTCATACCAGCCAAACCTTGCTGGCCTAACTGTGCCAGCCTATCTCCAGGTTAGGATTGCGCCCTTAATTGCTGTGCAATAGCAGCTTTCATTAAGGCAACAGCCCTCCCTCACAGTCTGCCCCTGACAACTGGCATTCAAAGATAGACTGCCAAGGAACATGGAGGTTTTCTTTAGCTAGTAGCCACGGACAGACCTCCTCCACAAATGTTTAATCTTCATTTAAGGACATCTAAATGAGCAGCCCCACCTTATTATTATTCTTCCTCCTGTAAAAGCCCAGCCCAGGAGGCCTCAGGGTGAAATAGGCCACGTGAGTGCATTACGGAACACTGCAGAGCTCAGAATATCGCTCCAAGCTTTCTCCCTGGACAAGAGCTTACTTTCACCTACCTAAGAAACTGGCTGAAAGCCTTGTAGTTGGTCAGCATGTGATAGTCCTCTTCCGAAAAAGCATAATCGACATCATCCAACCCCCACTCTTCCATCAGCTGAGCTGAGGACTTGGGTTCCTGTGGGAGGGAAAGAGCGACAAGGAAGAGGCAACAAACCAGGTTTGGGTGCCCCCATGAGTGGTGTGTTGGAAGTCAAGAGCCCCCCCCCAAAAAAAAACCCTGTTAAAGTTAAAGGTTTCCCCACAACTGAATGGTCTAGTTGTGACTGACTGTAGGGGGCGGTGCTCATCTTCGTTTCTAAGCCAAAGAGCCGGTGTTTGTCTAAGGACAAGCTTCCGTGGTCAAGTGGCCAGCATGACTATAAGCCGTAGGGCACGGAATGCCGTTACCTTCCCACCAAAGTGATACCTATTACCTACTTGCATTTTTACCTGCTTTCGAACTGCTAGGTTGGCAGGAGCTGGGACAAGCAATGGGAGCTCACTGCGTCGCATGGTCTTGAACTCCCAACCTTCCGGTCAGAAAGCCCAGCAGCAGCAGTTTAACCCGCAGCACCACCATGCTCCACCCAACCCTGTTACACACATACAAAATAGCTTCAGGTGAGAACATCCATTTGATTGCCCAGAAGCTTCTTCCAAGCCAGCTACACCCCTCTGTAACTGTTCCCACCATTATGTAAAAAAAAAAAAAAAGCCAACACTGTTCTCTGCTTATTGCCTAAACTCATTTGGCCTTTATGTGCCCACTGACGGCATGCTGTGCTGAGTCACGAGATTTGATTCCATTCATTTCGGCTCAAACAGAGAGAGGGGTTTCTTATCAGGCAGCATTATCCAGGAATGTCATCCAGCCAGAAAGATTGCACTGCCTCCTCTGGAGGCTGATGGAAAAGATCAATGTGCTTATCTTTCAGATTTAGCTTTATGTACGGAGAAACACTCACTCCACCATTTGTATCCCTGCTTGATCCTTCTGCTCTCAGGTCTGGACTCCCCTGCATCAGCTCTAATAGAAAACTAGAATTCCTGCCTCAATATTTGAATTAATATACTTAGCCTGGGGACATGGTGGCGCAGAGGGTTAAACCGCTGCTGCTGGGCTTTCTGACCGGAAGGTTGGCAGTTCAAGACTGTGCGACGGAGTGAGCTCCTGTCACTTGTCCCAGCTCCTGCCAACCTAGCAGTTCGAAAGCACCTAATAATGCAAGTAGATAAAGAGGTACCACTTTGGTGGGAAGTAGTGGCGTTCTGTGCGCTAAGGCGTATAGTCATGCCGGCCACATTGGGGGTTCTCCTGGATTCACAGCTACACCTGGAGTCCCAGGTGGCGGCGGTGGCCAGGGGAGCCTTTGCTCAGCTTCGGCTGATCCGCCAGCTGCGACCGTACCTGAGCTGCGCGGACCTGGCCACAGTGACCCATGCCCTAGTGACATCAAGATTAGATTATTGCAATGCGCTCTACGTGGGGCTGCCTTTGAAGACGGTCCGGAAATTACAACTAGTATAGAACGCGGCGGCTCGGGTGGTTGCTGGGGCACATCGGTTTGACTCTGTCGAGCCGCTGCTTCGGCGACTACACTGGCTGCCGGTTCTGTTCCGGGCCCAATTCAAAGTGCTAGTTTTGACTTTTAAAGCCCTTTACGGCTCGGGTCCGGGGTATTTGAGGGACCGCCTCCTTCTATATAATCCAACCCGTACTCTTAGATCATCTGGGGGGGCCCTTCTGACTGTGCCGCCACCAGGAGAAGTAAGAGGAGTGGCGGCCAGGAAGAGGGCCTTCTCGGTGGTGGCCCCCCAACTCTGGAACACCCTTCCCCTCGAATTGAGAACTGCTCCCTCTCTGTTTACATTTCGGCGGGGGCTGAAGACCTTTTTACTCCAAAAAGCTTTCAATTGTTGACAGGTTGGCTGGCTGGTTATTATGATCCACGGGGCTTGTGTCTTATTTTATTTTTTAACTGTTTTTAAATTGTTTGTGTTTTTTAATCTTGATTGTTTATTGTTTAATACTGTTTTAATTGTTTTTAATGTTAACTGTTATATTTTATTTTTATCCTTTTTAATATTGTAAGCCGCCTTGGACATCTGCCTTGGCAGAGGAAAGGCGGGGTAGAAATTTCTTAAATAAATAAATAAATAAATGACCACGGAAGCTTGTCCTCGGACAAACGCTGGCTCTTTGGCTTAGAAACGGAGATGAGCACCGCCCCCTACAGTCGGTCACGACTAGACCATTCGGTCATGGGGAAACCTTTACCTTTCCTTAGGGAGAGTTACTCTCGCCTTGTGTCCTCACAACAACCCTGTGAGGTAGGTGAAGCTGAGAGGTACCTTTAAGCCTCCGTCTTCTACCTCCTCCTCCTCCTCTTCTTCCTTCTTTTTCCGCTTGGCTTTCTTCTCCTTTTTCTCTCGCAGCTTCTTCTTCTTCTTTTTATTGGGGGAATAGTCACTGCCTTCGCTCTCCGATTTTTCTCCCGGCGGCTCCTCCTCGATTTCGGAGACCTCATCATCGTGGCCCCCCTAAAGGTCACCCCCCAAAAAAGATAACGTTCACATGCTAGGGAAAAGAGGAGGAGAGTGTGGACAGCATCCTGTGCTGGTTGGAAGAGTCTTTACCACAAACCACTCCTGGAAAGGAAGTACAGAAATCACAACACAGTCTATGGGCACAATCCTAACCTGGAGTTAGGCCTGCACAGTTAGGCCACAATGTTGGGCCACTGTAAAGCACATTTGGACCACTTTCTAAGTCAGGGAGGATGGCGCACGTCTGTGTGCTGGCCTCTCTGACTCCGAGAGTGGTCCAAACATCCTTTACAATGGCCCTTGTGTCAGCCAATCTTTGCTGGCCTAACTGTGCCAACCTAACTCCATGTTAAGAATGCACTCTGTGACGCATGTACACACATGGGGGGGGGAGTAGCTGACTTCTGAGAATAAGCATTACAATATTTACTATTTTCACCCCACCTTTTAGCCCAGAGGGGTCTACAAGGCAATGAAAACACAGTACATCAGAATGAGCGGGTTACAAAAAAAAAAATTACCCATCTCCCCAAAAAGGGGGATCCATCTTTGCCTAAGAACTAGGAGAGAGGGAACAGAGCAGATTTTCTCAGGTGCTTGAGTCAAGGAAATTCTACCCTGCATCTCTTTAGGAACACTTTTGTACAGCTCCTTTAAAAGTGCAGCCCAGGAGGCCTCAGAATGAGACCGGCCACATGAGCAAACCAGGGAAGGCTGCAGAGGCCTGTGTGAGTGGCTGGGCTTGTGTGATCTCGCCAGAGCTAGGGTTACCAGATACAAACTGGGACAGAGTGCCTCTACCTTTAACCATTGTATAGAAGAGGGCATTTTGGCAGGTGCAGCTTTTGAAACCCTTCCATGATGAGCTGCACCTGCCCAAATTCCCTCTTCTATACCATGGTTAAAGGTAGAGGCACTCTGTCCCAGAGTGCAATCCTAACCTGGAGTTGGGCCGGCACAGTTAGGCCAGCAAAGTTTGGCCAGCACAAGCGCCATCATAAAGCAGTGGTGGGATTCAAATAAATTAACAACCGGTTCTATGTCCTTCAGGACAGGCTTCAGGGCGGCCACTGCCTTTCTTCCCTCTCCCAACCTAAAATTAGCAACCGGTTCTGCAGAATAGGTGAGAACTGGCTGAATTCCACCACTGTCATAAAGCATGTTTGGACCACTCTCGGAGTCAGGGAGGATAGCGCACATCCAAGACTCCGAGAGTGGTCCAAACATACTTTACGGCGTTCCTTATGCTGGCCACACTTTGCTGGCCTAACTCCAGGTTAGAATGGCGCCCTTAGTTGGGGGAAAAAATTAGCTCCCAAAACAAATGCTGTCAGCTTTGAGCTTAATTTTTTTTTACTGTTCCATCTCTATTTTCCTTGCAGGAAAATTCTGGCACCCTGAACGAGAATGCTGACCCACTGGCCCGCTGCAATCTGGAATATTACACCTGTACTAAATTCTGTGCCTCTACCATCTCCACACCATATTTGGACATTTCCTGGGCCAGCTCACATCACTGCCAGATAACTATTCACATCTGATTAAAAAAAAATCCAATTCTAACCCAAGAGAGACATGTGGTATATCGATTTTCGGCTTTCCGCATTTTTCATTTAATAATAATTTTTTTTGAGGGAACCAAAATGAGACTCTTGCTTCTCACTGGCGATATAAACATAATTTCGGCCTGAAAAACTGGTTGCCATGGCAATTCCAGCAGAATCCCATCTCTGTGTCCGCATCTTTCTCCCTGACAAGGACCTCCATCTACATATGTTCCCATTCAAACAGCAGCCTGCGAAGGGAACTCTTGGATGGGCTCGGCTGTCAAGAGCCCAATTGTGTACAGCCAGCTTTGCGTCTGGGCTGCCGAAATGGAGGATTCCAGGCACATCAATCCTCACAATCGGGAATGAGGGTTTGGGGCCAAAAGGAAAGACAACTGCATGGCCCTTTCACAGATATACACAGGGCAGGGGTGGGTTCAATCAATCCCATTCAAACCAAGAACATAAAAGCTGGAACCAGCCACGAGGCTAATTGATCCAATTCCCTCTGCCATTCCTGCACTTTCCCCCCACCCTGGTTTCAAAAAGAAAGAAGGAAATGGGCTGGAAGAGGAAGAAGAGAGTCTCCAATACTATCTCATCAGTCTCCACTCCTCCACACGTCCTCAGAGATACTCTTGTCCACCACTCTCGTCTCCTCTGCACTTCCTCTGAGACACTCTACCCGCCATTCTCTTCTCTTCTGCACTTCCTCCTCTGCTCCATTCCCTTTTTCCTGTTTGAGCCAGGAGGAAAACTCCTGTAGAGAGGTGGGACACAGAACATTGAGGGGATTCTTGGAGAGACCTGTGAGAGGTGACATCACAGGGCAACCTGGATTAGGGGTCTGACTCAGCACAATGCACCAAGCAGGTACTGGGTTCCACTCTTAGCATCCCCAGTGAGATCTTGCATAGGAGGAAGGGGATGATGATGATGATGATGATGAGTCTTTGTATAGCACTTTTCAATAAAAATGTTCACAAAGTGGTTGATAGACAAAATCAAATAATTAAATGGCTCCCTGTCCCAAAAGCACTCACAGTCTTTTCTCAGGGCTGTTGCCAGTCAGGCCTAGATACACTGATGATCCAAGGAAGTTCCTCAAATCTCAAGCACTTGAGTCTCTCCCTAGCGCCCCTCCCTTGAGTCTCTTCTCCAGCCCACTGTGGTTGTCCTTTCCAACACCCTTTTTGCAGTGGGTCAGCCAGGATCCCACACACAGCCACCAGAGAGGTAGTGTACGCAGATATTATGATGCCAGCAGACCTGGCCGAGCCCTCCTGGCTCCTGAAACGGCATGCCAAGTGCTGCCCCCCCTCAACCAATGACGTGCCAGCCTCTGCTCTTCCCACTTCCCAAAGCCATAGCTCAGCATTCGCCTTGCCTCCATATTTCCTCTCCCTCTTTCTTTTCCCAGCTAAAGAGTGGAAAGAGAAGGAGGAGCAGTGGAGGCAAACAGAAATGAGTGCTGTCAATCTGCTGCCTGAGGCAACTACCTCAGCTGGCCTGATGGATGGGCCGGCCACAATTTTCAGGTACAGCTGGGAAAGATGCTTCTCTGCCTGAAACCATGGAACGCCACTGCCAGTGAGATAAGACAATACTCAGCTTGATGGACCATTGCTCAAAGGTGCTTCCTACCAACGTAACCTTTGCAAGGCCCACTGGGGGTGCCTCATCTGAAGGTCCCCCCCAACCCCAGAGCCAGCATGCCAACTGACTCAACCAGCTTGTCAACGCATTCAGTGCAGTTGCATGCTGCTGCTGCTGCTGCTGCATCCCTCGGCTCCAAGACCAGGGTGCGCCCCAGTATCCTGCCTCCTTTTGCTTACAGCGGGAGACAAGCCACTCCAGCTTCTGGCTGCAGCATCACTGCTGGCAAGAGACTGCCAATTGCCGCCTGATGGGAAAGACACACAGCCAGGTGCGGAGACAAATGGTGCCGTTAATGGGGTAAACACAAAACAGACACTCTGCCACCCAAACAAAGGAGGCGGCGCCCATATGTGCGAACAGCCATCAAGCCACTCCAAAACCGTGCGCTAGGGGAAAAAACGGCGAAAGCAGTATGGAATGTTTCTTTTTCATTTCATTGCTTCCCAAGGCGTGACAAGATCATACAAGCCTCCAAAACAGAGGAAATCCCTCCAGGGTAAGGAGATGCAGCCCTCCCCTTCATGTCCACCAGCCTCCCTGTATTTATACCAAAGAACTTCTTCCCAAAGACTTCAGTGTCTACGTTTTCGCCAAAAAAAGATTTGCTCAAAGACCATCAAAAGAGTGGAAAAGAACAAGCAGACCCCCAAGAAAGCCATTACAGGCAGGGGGGTTCGACTGTATCCGGGGTGTCAGACATAAGGCCCGGGGGCTGGACGCGACCCCCAGAAGCTCTATATCTGGCCCTCGGGCTGTCCCAGCAACATCATCTGTTGCTGAGCTGTGCTGAGGTGTCACTGCTGAAAAGGCAGCCCGCATGATAATTGGGCTCCCCCATTTCTTGAAAATATCCAGATTTGCATATTTTCCTCTTCTGTCATTCGTAGTTAATGAGTTCGTAAGGGAGAAAAAAGGGCTCATTTCTGGTAATGACCTGCTTAATGACATCACTTCCTGTTTTATGACATCACTTCCGGCCCTCAGCAGGCATCATGAATGCTATTTGGCCCGCTGTGTGAAACAATTTTGACCTGGTGCATTCCTTCCAACTCTACGACTCTATGGAAACTGTCTCCTGGCTTTTCCTTGAATAGCTCGGAATAACGCCTGCCAGGAAGCGAGTCTGTGCTTGGCGCCTTCTTGAGACAAAATAAAACATTAAATTCTGCACCAAAACGAACGGGATGCTATGACCTGTCGTTTCGTAGGATTTATTTCCTTTTGCCCAGAGGATGGAACAAAAAGGAAAGTGGCTACTGGAGCACAGAAGCCCCCAGACCTCCACCAGCATTCCGCCAGCAAAACAGTCACCTCTTCCACTGCACAGATCACATCACAACTCTCACACACCTCAATCACTGCACTGGCTTCCTGTCTGCTCTTGGATACTGCACAAGTTCAACCACCTGAAGATCTCCTGCTCAAACAGCTCCGACCACTCTCCCTTGCTACCCCTTGTGCCTGGAACTCATTCCTAGACCATAAGAACATCAGAAGAGCCCTGCTGGATCAGGCCAAGGGCCCATCTAGTCCAGCTTCCTGTATCTCACAGTTGCCCACCGGGTGCCTCAGGGAGAACACAAGACAACAAGATGCCTGCATCCTGTTGCCACTCCTTGCACCTGGCATTCTGAAATAGCCTTCTACTAACATAAGGAGGTTGCACAACCCATCATGTTCTATAGTCCATGATGGACTTTTCTGGAGGAAAACAACACATTTCGATTGTATTGCTGGCACAAAGCTAGACATAGTAATGAAGAATCTCCACCCACAACTGAAAAATCTCACAACACAATCCTATTCCTATCTACTCATAAGTAAGTCCCATTGTTTTAATGGGGTTTACTCCAAGGAAACCATGAATAGAATTACAGCCTTAATCAGCTGACCTTCTGCCCCTTGAAACTTCAGCAGGCCACATGTCATCTAGTATACACTTGCCATCTTGAGGTCTAGAAACTTGTTTTTGTAATTTAAAAAACAGAGATTCTCCAGAAGCAATTCTGAGCCCACAGTGGTGGAATTCCTGCAGTGCTGCCCATAAGACCACACTCCCCCCCAACGCATATCCTAAGGCTGCCTCCCACACACACACACCCTCTGTTCTATGCGCCATTTAAAGCCAGGCCTGTTCGGTATGCAGTGCACGGGCAAGATTTACTGCCAGTCACCAGGGACAAACTGTAAATGAGACGCTGCATTGCAGCTGGAGCATCACAAGGTGGAGAAGACCCAATAAGCCGATAAGGAGACTTTCCAATACGGAGAAGGCCACGCACAGCCAAACGGCTGCTGTCATCCCGGAGACCCCGATTGACCCCAGCCCTACCCCACACTCTCTCCTTTGGCAGGTCAGTTCTTACACAAAAGTCACCCACTGAACATCTGCCACACTGTTTGCCAACTGAAAAACTATATTTGCAAAGGGAGAGGATAAGAGCCTGAAGTCAGAGCTTCAGAGGTCACCTGTGGGTTGGACTACCACCATGTGCCCTGCAAGGGGCTGCCCTTGAAGAGTGTCCTGCAATGCGGAAGAACTGCATTTTTTGTCTGCTCACCTCTGCTTCCTATTCCCCTTTTGCCTCCCTTGTCTACTTCCTAGATCAACCATTTTCAACCAGTGTGCCATGGCACAGTGGCGTGCCACGAGTGGTCTGCAGGTATGTTGCGGGATGTTGAGGAAGGGTCATTTATGAGTAGGGCCGCTGTTGAGCCTCCTACCAGCAGTGTGGTTTGTCTTGCCAATTGTAAAAAAAAAAAACTGATGGTGTGCCCCGAAACGTTTAGTGCCTTGTGAGAAGAAAATCATTGAAAATCACTGTCCTGGATTGTAAGATCATTGGGGCAGGGGCCTGTCCTTTCAGGCTTCAGGTCAACGGTACAGCTTCAGAATGCATCTGCTAAGATAACCCAAAGGAGGGGCACCCAAATTTGCTACCATTAAAAATGGACCCAATTCCAGGCACTGGTTATAATTTTCCATGGCAGCTGCGGCAATGCTCTGCCTACTGGGAACTACCTACTTGCCAGCTGCTGATTTTTTTTGGGGGGGGTGTCCTTTCAGCAGCCAGTGGATACTTCATCTGCTGCAGGCAAGACTCCCAAGGTTGCAGAAGGGAGGGGAAAGAGGTGGTCAACTCCCCACCCACCCCACAAGCTGCAGTGCAGCTCCAGCCTCCCACTATAAACAGCACCGGCACATCTAGGCAATTCCAGGAAACCACACTGCACCTCTCCCTAAAGAATGCAGGCCTGGCTCCAGGGATCCATGCCCTTGTCACTTTATGGCTGGACTACTGTAATGCGCTCTGCTTGGGGCAGCCCATGAAGACTTCTAGAAAGAGCAGCTACTGCAAAATGCATCACCCAGGGTGCTTGAAGGTACTCATTAACAGGAGCACATTACAAAGCGCTCCATTACAATAGCGCATTTGTTATAGGTGTGTTTCCAGGGACAATTCAAGGAATCTATTATTCTCTGACCCCCTAAGTGGCTTGAGCTCTGGACACTTGAAGAACTTCCCAAAGCAGTCCCCCTACATGCTGGGCTGATGACCGAGAAAGAAGACAAGGAGGAGAAGGGCACACAGAGCCTCCTCACAGAGACCTTCCTACGGGCCCAACATCTGGTTGCAGTTGCCATTCTGAAGATCCCTGCAGCCTTTGGAAGGTCTCTGCAGCATTCAGAGATCTTTTGGCACTTTCTACTGCACTGTGCTGGCTTCCTGGGGCTCTCTGCTAGATTCTTCTGATGGCAGAGAAAGTACCCCTTGCACCTAACCCCATTGATCCCATAGGAACCCTTAAACATGGTTGGGGAATGCTTCTGCCAGCCATTTTAAAGCCAGTGCTGGTTGCAGGTGCCAGTCTGAAGGTCCCTGCAGCCTTTGCATAGTGCATAAGAGAAGCTTTTGGCATGACCCCAAAAGCCCTACTGGGAACAAGGCAAAGAGTGCCTTATAGAAATGTGGCGTGTTCTCCCCCTGCTGAACCCTGGCTCTGCCTCAGTTGCCTTCCCTGTGTTGAATTATGGATTGTAAGCACTTTGGGGCAGGGGTCTTTCCTACTGGCCTTTGCAAATCATGGTGCCTCCTAGTTTGTCAGAATTATGCAAAACCAACATCCTCCTTATGCCGTTACCGAAGGAGCAAGATATTGAAAGACTCCTGCCCTCCCTTTGTGTTAGGTGTGAGCCCCCAGCCGGTCTCTGGGGACGCCAAGCCCAACCCACCTCCTTCTTCCTCCGCTTCACTTTGGCAGCTTTGTTCTCCTTCAGCTTCTTGGGCTTCTTCTTCTTGCCATCTGGCTGCTCCTCAGGATAGAACTCGACCAAGCCTTCCGGCACTCCATCCTCTTCTTCTAGAAAAGGAAAGAAAAAGCCCATCAAGCAACTGGGATGCAGGATCCTGCCCTACAGGCATTCCAGATTGCCCACTGATCACCGCTCCATTGTCATTTTTCTGGCCCTGAACAGAGAAGGACAGAGCAGAAGAGAAAGTGTGGAGAAGAGAGTGGTGGCCTAGAGCAGTGATTGGATCACGACGCTCCACAGAAACAGGAAAAGGGCCATTCCCCTTTTAGGAGGAATGGCCCAGAAATCAGCAGCAGCACAATCTCCACAATTGGGTCCAGGCAGCTCTCCTGGTTAAAAAAGGAGAAAAAGCCACTTCCTGCTTTCATAACAAAACAGGAAGTGGTTTTTTCCTCTTTTTCCCAGCGGTTTGGAGCTGCCAGGATGGCTGCAGAGGGGGTCGCAGGCTTCTTGGACCTTCCAGAGAGTCATGGCGACCCCCAAGTAAGCTTTAAAAAACCTCCCTGATCGGCAGCAGCACAATTGTGGAGATCGTGCAGATGCCTTCCCCCTGCTCCACCCACACAAAGATTTACAGTGCTCCCAACTACCTTGTAGGAGTTGGGGAAGCACTGGCCTAGAATGACCCTCCAGGAGCCCAGCACTCCTCATTTCCTCTAGCACTTTACTCTCCTCTTCCTTTGAGAATACTGTACTGAAGCTGCTCCAGCCCACCATTCTCCTCCTCCACACTTCCATTCTATTCTGACACTCTAGTCCACTACTCTCCTCTCTTCCACACTTCCTCTTTCACTTCAATCCCCCTTCCTTTACAGCAGACACTCTAGCCCACTACTCTCCTCTCTTCCACACTTCCTCTTTCACTTCAAACCCCTCTTCCTTTACAGCGGACACTCCAGCCAACACTTTCTCCTGCTCCCTCTTCCCCTTTGGTCCCCTTTTTCAAATTGGGGGGGGGGAGGATGAGGAGGAGCACTAGAGGAAGGCAGTCCTGTCCCCCAACAATCCACCTTAGGACTGGAGGACTGCTATAAGAATTGCAGAGAAAATGTATAGGAACTGCAACATATAGGACCAGGGGCAGGGTATGGGGTTGGGGGGATGAGTGCCTGGATGATAAGAACACGACATGGAATGGATGATGCCTTGAATTCTACTGAAGAAGGTGGAACAGAAAAGCTGACAGTTGTGGAGGACTTGGGTGAGCTCAGAGAACAAACCACAAGATCTTCCATTTGGGCTTCTTCTCTCTCAGTCCAAAACTCAATAAGGGTGTGATCCAGCACACACTTTTTGGGGAATAAGCTCCCCTGAACAGCATGGGGCTCAGGACAACTTGGCATTTACTCAGAAGCATTTACTTCTGCATCACTCTGTGCTTTGAGGTTTACTCCCAGGTAAGTGGAAATTTAACCTCTGAGTAAGCATGCTGAAGGCTGCAATTTAATGCACTTACCTGGGAGAAAATCCTATTGAACTCAGTGGGATTTACTTTTGAGGAGACATGCCCATAATTGCTTTGCAACTCTGATTTTATTCAATCAGTGCAACTGCTAACAGAAACTTTTCCAACCTGCCTTTCTACCCACAGGCACTTTGACAAGAGTATAAGACAAAACAGAAACCAGTGGAAAGAAATTAACA
This sequence comes from Lerista edwardsae, assembly GCA_029204185.1. Classification (NCBI taxonomy): domain Eukaryota; kingdom Metazoa; phylum Chordata; class Lepidosauria; order Squamata; family Scincidae; genus Lerista; species Lerista edwardsae. The sequence continues at coordinate 373,276 of JAJKFI010000409.1, forward strand.
TGATGGAACATCTCTGTAGCATGAAAAGAAATTCAAGACACTGTGACAATGCCCCATTATTGCAGCCCCCCCCCCCAAGGAAATTGCATCATCTCCACTACATGTCTAAAGTCAAGTAGGAAGGAGTTCCACAGCCTCAGTGCTACTGTGAAAGCCCCAAGCATGAACACAGGAAGATGCAACATGGTCCAACTATATTGTGCTTATTTTTGTTTGTCCCCCTGCAGGGCTGGTCCAAGACCTCCTGGGCTTGAGATCACCACCCCTTTGCTAGCCACCTAAGCAGCTTCTTGTCTTCCTCCTTCTGCTTCAAGAGTTAAAGTGGGAATAGAGTGGAAGAGGAGGTGTGGAGCAGGAGAGGGGAGACACTCTAGCCCAGCACTCTCCTCTCTTTGACACATCTCTTCCTGTTCTCTGGACAAGAATCGAGCAGGTGTGGAGGAGAGGAGGGTGGTGGGTTAGAGCACCTCTGACTCTCCCCTCCTCCATACTTCCTGTTCTGCTCCATTCTTCCTTTCTGAAGCCAGGAAGTAGCAGGAGGAGGAGTGGAAGAGGCCCCCACCGTTTCACCACCTGAGGTGACAGCCTTCCTTGACGGGATGGCCCTGCTCCAGCAAATACTCTGGCCCCAGCACAGGAAGAACCAACTGTTGTTTTCCTCCGAGGCTGCCTAAGTAAAGCACATTGTGCTAATCTAATCTGGCTGTCACCAGGGCATCAATGACAGCAGCCAGATCAGCCTTGTTCGGGAGCGGGTCCAGCTGGCAGTCCTTTCAAAGCTGCTAAAAAACACCCCAGCTCACTGCTGCCCCCTGGCTGTCCAGCCCTGCATTCAGGAGCTGTGGCCTCGGATCTTAAAGGGGAGTGCCACCACACTGAAAACAGTGCCTGACCCCAAATCAGCTATTCCCCAACAAGATTCAAAGAGCCCGGTTGGATCAAGCCATCGCCCTGTCTAGCCCAGGATCCAGTTTTCCCACAATGGACAAACTACAAGCTGGGAAGCCAGAGAGAAAAGCTTACCCTGCCCTGGCTATCACTCCCCAGCAACTGGGTTTCACAGGCAGACTACTCCTGAACATGGATGCTCCATGGCCAACAGCTTCTGATACTGATCGACCTACTAGCGATCAACATACCTTTCCCTTCCTCCTTCATGCCTAGCCACCTTTTCAAGCCATCCAAGCCAGAGGCCACCACGACACCTTGTGGCAATGAGTGCCACAGGCTAATGAGGTGCTGTATAAAGAAAGACCTCCTTTTGTCCATCCTGAATCCCCCTACCACTCAGTTTCATCATGTGACCCCGGGTTTTGGCACGGCAAGAAAGGAAGAAAAACATCTTTCTCTCCACACCATCCATCAGGTCTCATTCATGTTCCACTTAATGGCCTTTCCCCCAGTTAAAAGTCCCAAACAGTGAAGCCTTTCCTTGTAAAGAGGGCCCTCCAGCCCCCCCTCAATTTTCTGTATCTGTTTCCTCCCCATGCACAAAGCAACCCAGAGCACCTCCCTCTGTCTTGCCTGGGTTTCACTGCTGCCTCAAAGCACTCTGTCTCAACCTCTGCATCACCTTTTGCAAGATGAGATGAGCTGCCTTGCAGGGCTGTTGTACTGGTTACCAAGCAAGTGTTATCTCAGGGTCTAAACACTCAAAATGAGTAGCTGGGAAGTGTGTGTAGACAACACCAGGCACCTAGGTGACTCAAAAGGATTTCACACAAATAGGGGACAGCATCCTGCAGGGGAGCTCAGCACCCCATGGGAGAGGAAAGCAGAAAAAACAACAACAATATAATGAAATGTGCAAATGGACAATGTATGACAGGATCGGGACCAGCTTAAGGCTGAAGCCTGAATGTTGGTGACTTCCTGTTTGCAAAAGGCATCAAGGCAAATGAAATGCACACATCCCCCAATCTTCGGAACAAAATGGGAATACTCTCACATCCTCCAGAGAAACTTGCAAAGGGACTGCGAATTGAGCTGATGGATGTTGCCAATGGACAGAATTCACACCCCGTCAGAGGAGACAAGACGAAAAAGCAGGAAGGTCATCCCAGCAAGGGATGTGAGCCCTGAAAGCAAAATTGACCCTCCACCATAGGGAGCAGTATACATTGAGCAGTCAGTAAGCAATGAGAGCTATCACCTTGATCCCCTGTTTGTGGTCTTCAGAGGCATCAGGGTAGCCAGTGATGGAACCAGGGTGGAAAAGATCCCATGCGAATGGGCTTCTAGCAACTACTATCTTTGTCTACTTTCAAGAGCGGGTTACTTCCAAAACAACAGAGAAGGTCATCACCCTTCTTCTGAGCACCTGGCTGCCTTCGGAAGACTAAGGCTAAGTAAATCCCATTGAACGTCAGGGTCTTCCTACATCCCTATAAAGAAGCCTACAGGGAGATGGACCCTCCACGTTCAGAGCAATCTACCCCACCAACCCCTTTGTGCCCTGCTTTTTTGGCCTTCCCAGAAGCATTTGGCCAGTCCTTGCTGGGAATCGGACACACCCATCTTGGGTTGACCCAGCTGGGCTTATAAGTCGAACCTCCATGGAAAGGGGCAGAATATCTCCACAAATCTGTTGGCAGTCTTGGGGCTTCTGCCCTGGGGCCCTGGTGGAACCCCTGCTCATCTGCCCTAATGGTACGTTGGAGGCTTCCCCGGCCATCAGTCCTGAGGGTTCAGGTAGGCTCTCAGAACCTCCATGTACTGGCAGGGTCTTTCTGGAAACCCGTCAGGAATGGCCACCCCCTTGCCTGCCCCACTGGGGGGCTTTCTAGGTGTATCTGGCTCACCACTGTAGGTAGGCACTGGAGTCAATAGGCCTTCCGTCTGAGATGCCAAAGCTCCTAGAGCAAATTCCTTCTAGACAAACTCAAGAAAGGGAAGTCAACCAGGTCAGCTGAACAGATCCTCCATGCTCAGGTGCAGCCTACCTGAGAATGCCAGGGACCTCCACCAATAGGGAAGGGCTGTGGCCTTCCTGCCCAGCTGGTGGGCTTTCACCGGGGATCTGGCTGGAAAGACAATGCCAGCCTAGACAGACCTTGGGCCTGCTCCAGATGACTTTTGCAACGTAGGAGAAGCGGGTGGCCAAAGGCCATATGGAAGCGAGCCTCCCTATTTGGAGGCAGTATATCTCTGAGCACCAGCCGGCTGGTGGGGGCGAGGCCAAGCTGGGGGAGACACCTGGTCACTGTGGGCAAGAGGACGGTAACGTGGGGAGGGCCCCCATAGGCCTGATCCCACAAGCAGAGCGCTCCCTGCATTGTGACACCAAAAGCCAAGCATCACACAGAACCTCCACTTGCAGGAGCAGTCTACCTCTGAATGTTGCCTGCGGGGAGAGGAGCAGCCGCTTCCTTCCTGCTTTGTCCATGGGCTTCCCAGGGGCACATTGGCCTGGCCTTAGCGGGCCCCTTTGGCTTGACTTGGCCGGGCAGGAGTTGTTCAAAGCAGAAGGTTGGCAGAGCCTCCACGTCCTGAAGCAGTCTATCCCTGTGCTGTGAGGAGGTGGGTGGCGACACGCGGGGGACGCCTGGGCTCGCTCGCCAACGAGGACAGCATGCCTTTTGGAGGGGGGGCGCCTATGTGGTGAGCCCTCCCTCCAAGAAACAGACCCCTTCCTTTTCTCGTGACAGTGGCCAGCAAGAGGTCAGTCCTGCGCCCAGCCCCCCGCCCGCGCCCCCTCGCCTCCCCGCCCCCTTACCGGACATGTCCTCCGCGATCTGCGGCTCCTCCGCCCCGCGCATCGCTCCAGCGGCGGCCGCCTCCGCCCGGGGCGCACGTTGCTCTGCGGAGGGCGAGGCTGCTCAGCGCGAAGATGGCTGCTGCGGCTGCGGAGGGGAGGGAGGGGTGGGAGAGGCGAGAGGCGAGGCGGCTGGGGGGCTGCCGAGGCGGCCGATCGGCCCCCTCCGTCCGTCCCACCTTCCCCCGAGCAGCAGCGGCGGCGGAGGAGGCGAAGCCGCCCCGAGCCCGGCGGCACATGCCCAGGCGCGCTGACGTCCAGTCTGGTTGCCCTGGCAACCGCATCCCATCATTTGGGTAACAGCAGCAGCATTTGCTTGGCTGTGCGGGGCGTGTGTGTGTGTGTGAGTGTAAGGAACAAACACACGCACACACAAACCTGCTTGCCAGACGGGCAGATCTGTGGGGAACTCCCCCCCCCATTTCCACATCCCCATGGGCAAAATCAGCCGCTGCCAGCCCCAAACTTTGGCATGCAGACACTGGGGAAAGCAGGAGAGCAGGGACAATGCAAATTAAAGGAGGAAAAAGGGAGGGCACGGTGGCTCCTATTATCCTAACACGACTTCTGCCACCCAGCTCTCCTCCAAAAAGCCAGAAGTGGGCATCACTGGGCACGCGATTTTATCCTCACGACCACCGACCACCGTGGGAGGGACATGAAACTGAGAGATGGAGAGCCACCCAAGGTCATCCCAGGGCTTCCCCATTGCATTGCTGGGCAAGGATTCAAATCCAGGGTGAAGTCAGCTCTTCCTCCCTTTCTGGCTACCCAACAGCCAGACTGGCTTGGGCAGAGCTGTTCCCATCTCAGGCAGTAAAATGTGTCCACTGCCAGCTCTGCAGATGGCAGGTGGACGTTGGATGTGGACAGACATGTGGAAGTCACCTTGCAGGTGCTCTCTTGCACAGCTAGAATGCAAAGAAGGCAGGTGCTCTCTGGCACAGCTCACATGGAGGGGAGAAGTCTTGCCAAAGACCAGCAAACATCACACTATTCTTCCATGTCCTCTGCAACTCTTCTCCCTCCACAGCATCCATCCCCCCCCCAAAAAAAATTTGCTTTAATACAAAATCATACCAGACTAGCCCTTCCTCACCTTCCCACATTGTCTTGGGCGGTGTCCTTCACACGGGTTGGCCATTGGCACCACACAGGACTCTCCAAACTTCAGATGGTCATTTCCACGCGGCCTCCTTCGCATCTTCAATGGTGCTATTGAAAAATGATCTTGTCAACTGCCCGAATTGCCCAAGTGATTCTGTTGTTACAGCTTTGGAGGCGAAATCCTCAGAGGCTGTTGTAACATTTGCTTTCTTTACAAGTTGACCATGCGAGCAACATGTGCTCCTGGGAACAACATTCACTGCATGGGTCATGAGCGTGTTTGCTGCCAGCTCTACCTCCTGGCTTCCTCTGCCAGATCTATTCCTCTCTCTCTCTCTCTCTCTCTCTCTCTCTCTCTCTCTCTCTCTCTC
>JAJKFI010000409.1:386814-423062 GCA_029204185.1 Lerista edwardsae
TGTCCCGATCCCATAGTCCTTAGCGAAAATCATTCTTTCCACAACACTGAGGGCCAACCACAGCTTCATCCTCTCGTTCTCCAGACGGGCCACGTGGTGGAGACCTTCAACTGGTGGAAGCACTATTCCCACATCTACGAGTGCCACGTGCTCTGCGTGTGTCCCCGCGCCTGCCCGAACCGGGTGGTGCAGCGAGGCCTCAGGTGAGCCACACCTCTCCTGCCAGGAACCATGTGGAGGGCCAGGAGGCACCACGCCCCCCACCCAGCCTCCTCGGCCAGGAGGGGCTCCGGCAGGAAGGGTCCGCCTGCCCTCTCTCCACAGCCCAGCAGTCCCCAAATTCCACGGTCTGGGGCTTGCCCAGCTAGCAGGGTCTAGGAGAGCATCAGCCAGTGGCAGGAGGAAGGGCCAAGAGGCTGTTGGCACCCAGGGGTGGGTAAGCACAGGGTGCGGTTCGCCAGCCCTGCTGTCCCCGCCGCTAAATTGCCCTGAGGCCAGCCTTGCTGCCAACTCCCAGGAGCCCAACACGGGAGTCATAATCCATCCTTGGAGCATGATGCTACAGAGTGATGGGCACAGAAGAGATGCTATTGTGATAGTGTCTGTGATATTGACAGCGCAGTCAGCAGCAGTGGTAGGTACAGTATAGGTATGTCTTCTAGGGAAGGCCAAAGCTGGTTTTGGGGGGGAGGGGTTGCACAACTCCTTTTTCATTCAGAGGAATACTCACAGTCGTGATCCAGGGCAGGCAGCCCCCTCCCCCCAACAGCACCGTCCACCAAATCCAAGCACCAGGCTAGAGACTTCGTAGGACAGTTTCCCAGTGAGGGACTTGCTCATGGGGGCAGCTCCACAAGCAAGCTGGTGATGCCTATGGAGCCGAAAGTGTCATTCTGCTGCAGCCCAAGGAGCTCTGGACCACCCAAAGCTCTTTGGGCTGCAGCAGGATGACACTTTCGGCTCCATAGGCATCACCAGCTTGCTTGTGGAGCTGCCCCCATTAGCAACCTTGTTGTGGGGTGGGGTGGGGGGTGGGGAGATTCTTCCTGTCCCAGGAACTGGGACTCTGGGAGGACAGATCCTGCATTCTCTCCAGAAGAGATTTGACCCCTGCCATTTGCCCCCAGGCTCTCCTGGTTTCTTCCCTCCTCATATCTGTAGGTAGCAGGGAAGAGGGAAAACCCACAGGGCTGCTGGCCCAAGCTCTCCAAGCAGCTTACGTTGGCCTAACAAATGTTGCCCTTCCTCACTAGGCTGTGCTCCTCCCGAAGATTAGATTTGAGCAGCAGAACAGGAAATGTGGAGGAGAGGGAGCCCTCTCCTCCACACTTCTTCTTCCTGTCTGCCTCCATCTTTTTTTTAAACCCACATAGTAGAAGTAAGAGGACCTGGGGGAGGAAGTCAGATGGTCCCATGGGTGCAACAGCAGAGGAAACGCAGAGGAGAGGGGAGCCTTCTCCTCCACACTTCCTGTCCACCTCCATCTCTTTTTTTCAAACCCACATAGCAGCAGCAGCAAAAGGACATTACATGGGGGAGGAAGTTAGTTGGTCCCATGGGGTGCACCAGCCCCAAGCCTCAGTCCAAGTGGTCCCGGAGCATTATCCTTCCAACCAGCACAGGGAGAGGGGGGTCTTCTCCTATCCCAGGGACTGATTTCATACCCTCTTTTCCAGGACCCAACTCCAACTCTACAGGACGCCGAACAAGGGCTGGGGGGTCCGCACCATGCAGGATCTGCTCCGAGGAACCTTCATTTGCCAGTGAGTCTCACAGCAAGGGAGGCCCTTCTCCCGGTTCTCCCTTGTGCCTGGGGGACTCCCCTCCACTTGAAGCCCTGGATCGAGCCTGAGCCCCTTGCTCACTGTTCCTTCTTTGCCAGGTATTTTGGGGAACTCATCTGTTCCGCCGACTCGCAGGAACGAGAGGACGACACGTACTACTACAGCGTGGAAGGGAAGGTGAAGTCTCAGCGGCGTGTGCGGTGGGAGTAGGAATCGGGGGCCCCAGGGAAGCACATCCCTCCACAGCACCCACAACTCTGCCCCTGCCTGAATTGAGATCCTTCAGCCCCGGTTCATTAATAGGTGTCTGAAGAGCACTGGAGAGGCACAGGGGGAGGGTGACCCCGAATGCAACTCTTCAGCGCGGAAGAGGCGGAAGAGCAGCCCTGATCCCAGCATTGTGACTCCTGCAGGACGAGCAGTATTACATCGACGGGCGCTTCTACGGGAACATTGGCCGGTTCCTGAACCACGCGTGCGACCCCAACGTGATGGCTCTGCGGGTGTCCGTGGACCACGAGATCTACGGCATCGCCTTCTTCACGGACCGGGCCGTCCACGCTGGCGAAGAACTGGTGTAGGTGCTGCTGGGGGAGGACAGAGGGGCTGGAGGGGGCACAACCAAGCAGGGACTATTGGCGTCGAGCTCCGCTGCATCGTGTGTTGCTTCTTGAATGGGGGAAGCAAAGACCCGGTCCCAAGGGAGGAAGCCCTGTTGCAGCATATTTGGATGCATGGAATCTTCCAAAAATTATGCACGGAAGGCATAGAGTCGATAAAGGGATGTTCTTTTCCCTCTCTCAAAACACCAGGACCAGGGGGCATCGGCTAAAACTGAGGGTTGGGAGAGTTAAAACAGAGAAAAGGAAGTACTTTTTTACCCAGCGGGTGGTTAGTCTGTGGAACTCTTTGCCACAGGAGGTGGTGATGGCATCTGGTCTTGATGCTTTTAAGAGGGGATTGGACAGATTTCTGGAAGAAAAATCCATCGTGGGCTATAGGCAATGATGAGTTGTAACCTCCTTACATTAGTAGTGGGCTACTTCAGAGTACTGGGTGCAAGGGAGTGGCAACAGGATGCAAGCATCTTGTTGTCTCGTGCCTCCCTGGGGCACCTGGTGGGCCGCTGTGAGATACAGGAAGCTGGACTAGATGGGCCTTTGGCCTGATCCAGCAGGGCTCTTTTTATGTTCTTATGGATGGTTCTGGTTAGCCTGTTCTCCGAAAAGCTGTCACAGAGCTGGAATAGGGCAACAGACGCAGCTGGGGGCTGGGGCAGCTTCCTCACAAACCGAGCCGGCTCATCCATGAGGTCAGCTGAAGCTATTGCCTCAGGCAGCAATAATCATAAAAAATAAACAGTATCATTAAACGTAAAATAAAATACAACCACAAAACCCCAAAGCAACTAAGGCCAGGCGGAAAAGGCAAGTCTTCAGGCCTTGCCAACAGAGAGGGGGCAGTTCTTAAGCTCATTGGCAGAGAGTTCCATTCTGAAGGTGCCACCCCAGAGAAGGCCCTGCTGATAGCTCATTGGGAAAGAGTTCCATGGTGAAGGTGCCACCACCTAGAAGGCCCTGCTGACAGCTGTCTGCCTGGCCTCTGCCAGAGGTGGCACACACAGAAGGGGGCTGGATTGTGGCTTAGGCGAGCGGCTGCCTCTCAGCCATCTCTCCCTCTCATGGAGGAGAGCCACCTTTCCCAGCAAGCCCAACGTTCCTTCCTTCTCCCCCAGGTTTGACTACGGACACTCGTACTGGGAGTACAAAGGCCCCGGTGCCTGCAAGTGCAACTCGCCTAAATGCCGATACCCTGCCGGATCATCGTCTTTGCCAGAGGAAGAGGAAGAAGACCCCGCCCCGGAGGCTGCCGAGTCAGAGCCCTTGCTCGAAAGCCCGGCTCTCGAACCCCCGAGCCAGGATGCCCTGAAGATGCTCGTGTGCTCCCCGCCCACTGACCAAGCCTCGCCGCAATAGCTCCATCACGCCGCCTGGGGAGAGGTGCTGTGGCTGCCTTCCCATCCCACACCACGCTCAGCCGCAGGGGCCTTCCCGGTCACTACGGGCACTAATTTATTTATCTAGTGATGCGCCTCTTCCCGGCGCGTTCATCCCGCAGGCTGGCGTGATCTGTTCCAATAAAGAGGCTGAGATGAGCCATGTTTCTCTGGCATGCCTGCAGCTGGAGGGAGGGACCCAGTGCGCCATCACTGGCTTGGCAGGTGTGGTAGGTGTGCTGGCTTGGTAGGGCTGCAGCAGGTTAGAGCAGGAGGGTGGAAGCCCCAGGGTGCCCTGCCTGCTTCCACCCCGTTTCCATTTACAGGGAAGGCACATGACGCAACTGAAGTCCAGTGTAGCCTGGCTTGGAGGCAGAAGGCCCAGATCTCTCTCTCTCTCTCTCTCTCTCATTCCAACCCTAGGTAAAAGATAAAGGTTTCCCCACGACCGAATGGTCTAGTCGTCGTGACCTACTGTAGGGGGTGGTGCTCACCTCCGTTTCTAAGCCTGTAGAGCCGGCGTTTGTCCCGAGGACAAGCTTCCGTGGTCATGTGGCCGGCATGACTCCACACCGTAGCGCACGGAACGCCGTTACCTTCCCACCGAAGTAGGACCTATTTGTCTACTGGCATTTTTAGGTGCTTTCGAACTGCTAGGTTGGCAGGAGCTGGGACAAACGATGGGCGCTCACTCCATCACGCAGTCTTGAAGTCCCAACCTTCTGGTCAGAAAGCCCAGCAGCAGCAGATTAGCCCACTGCGCCACCCTGCCAAGAGTCCCATTGCAACCCTGCCAAGAGGCAAATGGGGTCTGTTTGCAGAACAAGCTACAGAAACCGCTTTGGAGATCCCCCTTCCCCACGAACCCAGCCAACAAAGATCCCTTCTTCCAATTCAGGACAAAGAGCGCCCCACCCTCTTTTCCAAAGTCCAATCCAACAGGCACGTGCCCATCTCTGCTCATCCCATCCAGATGACTTTGCACGTGAAGAGACTGAGGACTTCCCTCCTTCTTCCCAAGCATTTGATGGCATTGCCTCTAAATACCAGTTGCAGGGGAGATGGTGGGGTGCATGCCTTCATCTCCTACTTGAGGAGGCTGCTGGGCCCCTGTGCAAAGCAGGATTAGCTGGGCCTAATCCAGCAGGGGTTATGTGGATCAGACCCTCTTAGCTGACACATTAACTCACCCCCCCCTTTCACCATCTCAGCCCACCGCAATGCAACACTCTTCCCTCTTCAGAAGTTATGTCTGCTGTACATTTGGCCCTCTATATCCATGGGGAATCCATTCACGGACACCCTCCACCCATGAACAGATTTTCACTTAGGCACACTGCACATTTTAAGCCCGTCCTACTTTACAGAGCCGTGGTCTTCAACCTTTTTTGTGCCATGACCACAACAAATAAATAAGTCTGAGAATGGGGACCCCCCCCCCACTCCCCCCCCCAGGATCCAATCTGCCCACTCCCCCACCCACCACCACCACCACCCTCCCAGGTATGTTCGGTGACCATGAAGCCTGGCACTACTGAAAGCTATTTCAGCACACTTGCTAAGAACCTAAGCAGTGCCATGTCAATTGTCAAAAAACTGATGGTGCGCCCTGATCATTTTAGCGCCTACTCAGTGTGCCATGAGATGAAAAAGGTTGAAAATCGCTGTTCTATTTTCTCATGATATATTTTTCCTTACGGCAGTATTTCTCAAACGGTGGGTTGGGACCCACGTGGTGGGTCATGACCAAATGTCGAGGGGGTCGCAGAAAGCTGGGAGCAGCCATCACGGAAGCTGAAGACCTTACTCTTGCTATTTCCCTTTTGTATTTTGAATTTTCAAGTGAGGGTTTTTCTAAATTTTGTTTTTTGTTCCATGCTTTTGCATAATATTTTGTCCTCATTTTGCTTTGTCAGGGATGTTTCACGGTTGTGCGATTGCTGCAGTCCAAGAATGCCAGTTTGCATTTCAGGAATGTCATTTATTTATCTCACAATGACAGCACTTCCTGCTTGATGATGTCACTTCCGGCTCCGACATCAATTCCAGGTTAATGACATCACTCCTGTTGGATCCCAATATGAGTGCCATTCTAAAAAGTGAGTCCAAGCCTAAACATTTGAGCACCGCTGCCTTATTGTATTAGGCATTTAGGGTGATTTTTGAGTGAACCTGGAACAAGTTGGAATATTTCTTATTGAAATTAAAGTAATTATTGACTCATCCAGATTCAGCCACTACAAGGGCTGTTTTCAGGAATGGAATAGGCATGTGACATGGTGGCGTTGCTGCTGGGCTTTCTGACTGGAAGGTTGGGAGTTCGAGACTGCGCAACGGAGTGAGCTCCTGTTGCTTGTCCCAGTTCCTGCCAACCTAGCAGTTCAAAATCACCTAAAAATGCCAGTAGATAAATAGGTCCTACTTCGGTGTTCGGCGTTCCGTGTGCTACGGCATATAGTCATGCCGGCCACATGACCTCAGAAACACGTCCTTGGACAAATGCCAGCTCTTCAGCTTAGAAATGGAGATGAGCACCACCCCTACAGTTGGTCACAACTAGACCATTCAGTCATGGGGAAACCTTAACCTTTACTTTCTTCTCACCTTGCACACCCAATTCTCCCTAAAACCTCTGAAGTCTTAGTGTCCACATGCTGTGTGACTTGGGTCAATATTTGTTCCTGCACACACACATCCCACACACAACCTACTGCGACATGGAGCCACACACAGAAGTGTTATAACAACTTTTGCCTATTTTATTCAGGGAAAAGTGAATGTACAAAATATTTCCAAATCCATTTATGCTTAATCTTCCTCCTCCTCCTCCTCCTCATCTTGATTAATCTGGAAGTATCGCAACTCATAACTCTCCTTGCTGTTTGCAACCACACGCAGCCAGTCCCGCAAATTGTTTTTCTTCAGGTATTTCTTCGTCAGGTACTTCAGGTACCTGGAGAGAGACCAAGAAAAGAGATCCCAATGGAACGGTGCCAAAATATCACTCTTTGGGTTCTTGTGAGATGCTTGCTTTGTAAGGCCTCTCTATGGAACTATCCCAATATAAACTGATATATAACAACCAACCAACAGTATTTATATAAAACTTTTCAACACCAAGTTCACAAAGCGGTTTATAGGCAAATAATAAGTTAAATGGCTCCCTGTCCCATAAGGGCTCACAATCTTAAAAAAAAAAGCAGAACACCACCAGCAACAGCCACTAGAAAAGACACTGCGCTGGGGTGAAGAGGGACAATTACTCTCCCTCTGCTAAATCAATGAGGAACACCACTTGAAAAAGTGCCTCTTGTCCAGCTAGCAAGGGAGATTGCAGAATTCTGCATGGCTGCAAATGTGAACTGCCTGTGAACAAATGTGAACACTTTAAATGCAGCCTTGACCATTTCTTGTCCAAAGACCAGCAAAACATTGACATTCATCAGTCTGTTCTGTATTAGAGCTTCTTTTCCTCGCAGATCAGCTATCCAATGGACAGCCTGCAACTAAGAAAGAGGCACTCCAGCTGTTACGAGCCTCCAGTATTTGCTTCTACCTTTCCCTTAGAGAGCTGAATATTATTTCAAGGCTCCCGGGTGGGTTCCTGCTATAAAGACACTTCTGGGAGAGAGGATTTAAAAAATCATATCAACTCGCTGTTCTGACAAGGGATTTGCATTTGTAAAGAGAAAAGGTTTCAGGATTCTCTCTGCTGCAGAGGGGCAGACCCAGCTGGCTGCTCGCCCATGATCAGGAGAGGAAATCCCCAGTTTAAGTGTGTGGGGGGATGGGGCTCATTGCAGCCTTGCATGTGCCACAGTTGGACTTCTGAACATCCTTCCCCGATGGCAAGCGGCTTTCAACACTCCTCCGGGGCTTGCATCAAATCAGGAGCAGCTCTTCCAAGCTGCAATGAGCATCTCAGGGTAGGACTCGGGAGTCCCGCTCTCTGCGCCGTGGCTACCTTCAAATATTTCTTGCGTTTTAAGACCTGGATGAAAACGTTGAGCCGTTCTGAAAAGCCCTTTGCACAACGACAGCGGGCTACAGGGGCAACAAAACAAAACAAAATGGCATTCAGAGGTACGATGCTCCTGTCCATGGAGGTTCTGCTTTCTCCATCAGGGCTAACAGCCGCATCTTGTGGCGATGATCAATTCACCCCCATTCAGTTCATTCTCTGTGGGGTCTTTTGCCTGACCCAAATCAACGGTCCATCCATTTCACCGGACGACCCTCTTTTCTCCTTTCTGACTCGCCAGCGAGGGACAGCAAAATGCAGGGGAGGAAGTCAGCTCTCTGGCACTTCTACTGTCTCCTCCCCTGCACCCAGCAGTCCATTCCAAAGCAAGAGAGAGGGATGCCAGGAAGCCACTGCCTGTTGCTGTGCCAGGGCCTCCAGGGGGCAAAATCTGCAGGGCTTCAACCCTTGAAATGCTCCCGGTCTAGACCTGGAAGCACTCGTGGAGCCTTACCTTTTGGAGAACGGGACCTCCGAGGTGACGGTGATTTTGCTTTTGCTCCTCTCAATGGTCACCACACCCCCACCCAGGTTGCCAGCCTTCCCGTTCACCTTGATCCGCTCCTGCAGGAACTGCTCCTGCAAAAATGGGGAAAAGAGGGATCGTTAAGTGGCGAGGCCGGGTATTTCCATAGGTTCTGGAACACACATGCGCTCTGTGAGCAGCCTGAGGCCAGCCACTTCCCTCTCAGCCTCGGTCCTCCCCATCTGCAATGTGGGCAACAAGAGGGTTGTTGGGAAGACATCAAGGTGAATACATGTGAAGCACAAAGTAACTAATGAAAGTCTAGTCTGGTGCAGAGGGCAAAAGGCTGCCCCAGAAGTGATGTCACAACAGGAAGTGACATCATAGCTGCATTTGCATTTTCTTGGTTTTTGGGTCATAACTTTCGACAGAATAAGGTATTACACTCTGATTTGTTTCACCGCATCCTGCATTAAATTCCGCATTGAATGGTATATAACATATGGCATTCTTCATACATACCAAAGTTTTCACAATTTTGGCCAATAGTGTCAAGCTCAACTTGTTGCCCCCCTAAAGCTTGTTGCCCAGTGCAGTTGCCCCCCAGCACTTCTTTAGCTATGCCCCTGGCATGCACACAAATACACCCCACACACACACACATAAATGCCGAACAATTTTACTGCTGCCAATGTCCAAAGACCCTAAAGAGAAATTAAGGGGCATCTCCACAAACCAATTTTTTTCCAAAACCATCTTCCAACAGTAAGCAAGACAAGCAGAGGAGTTCCAGAGGAGCCCCATCAACTGATTACAGACTACTCAGTCGATTGCTCTTGGTCAGGGGCGAGAATTAAATAAATTTGCATGTCCCCAAGCCCTCAATAGGACAGCCTCTTTGAGATATTGAACAAAGTGTGAAAATTAATCTCACGCAGACACCAAATAAAAAGAAGGAAAATGCATTGTGAGTATTTATTTTGCATTCCTCATGACAAACACCAGAACTGAAGTAGCCCCAGAAAACCAACCCCAGAGCATCATGCTAGAAAGGGGGAGAGTTAAAACATCTGATTCCAAGAGTAGCTCCTCCTCATAATTCTTTCTCATTTTCTCTTGATTGAAAAGGACACATGGCCAATTCAGGCCCCCACTGTTGTTCCAGGACTACTGGCCAACATTCAGGGGCAAATGAGGCCAAAAGAAAGCTTATTGCAAGCGCACAAGATCCTCCGATCAGAGCTGAATGCCCACACCAAAGCAACACAAACCACCCAGCAAACCTTGTCACAGGGAGAACACAGGTGCACATTGGGTCAAAAAGCTTCCCTGCCAAACGCCCATCCCAACTGGACCAAGATTTGTTGCAAGGGAGTGACCACACTCCTTTTTGACACTCTCAGCCATGCCAGGGACGGCCTATAGATGGCACCAGTTAAGCACAGCTGAGCACACCAGGTTAAACCGGCCGACATGGGGAGGCAAAAGGCTTCAGGCAAGAAACACCCCAGAAGTAAAAAGCAGAAAAGCAGAAGGAAAAAGCAGAAAAGAGAGCTGTGCTCCTGAAACACTGCTCTGTTTCCTGGCTAGAGATGTGCGATGTGTCCAGGAGGGGCACAAGCCTCCCAGAGCCGGCCACTTACAAAGTTGGCTGCATCCATGATACCATCTTCCACTGGGTGGGTGCAGTCCAGGGTGAACTTCGAAACCTGCTTCTTCTTTTTGCCACCTTTCGTCACAGGCTTCTTCTGCAGGGGAGGCAAAGAGCAAGCACCAACATCAGAGATAGGGCAGCACAAGTTAGGCAGCGCGCGCACACACACACGCACGCACGCACGCACGCACCCATCAAGCTGGAACGTCGGCATCGGTGGGACTCGGTAAGGGTTAGGGGCAACTGTCCCTCCCGAAGCCCAGGCTCCCCTTTTGCCTCACCAAAGGGCGCAGGAGGGGACCCCAGAAATTCTGTCCCTTGCCCCCAGACGTGGAACCAAAGGACTGAAGGAAGTGATGGAAGGGAAAGAAATATCTGCCTTTTTCATCGTGGCTGTCCTCTGAGCTCTGCTCCCTGCCTCCACTGTCTCGCGCTGCAAAGTGGCTTGGACTAAGCCAGGATGACTGGGCCAAGACTGTCCAGGGCCCTTCAAGACCTGGTTCCGAACGTGGCCTGCCCTGGCTCAACACTCCAATCACGACATCACACCATTGTAGCCTCGCAATCCCTTCCGTGCTCTCCATGATCACAGGAGGGCTTCCACCAGCAAGTCTAGCTGGGCTGCTTCCGGAGGGTGGGGGTGGGGGGTCTACACCCAGAATGATGTAGCACAGCAAATAACAGAGTCTGCATTTACAGGAAACCTGTGGAGGGTGAGTGGGCATGCATGATGCACCACTTTGTGCGTACCTGCAACGAACGTGGAAATGTGTGTATTCAGAATAGAAAATACTATTGAAGCTCATAAGGGTCAAAAACCACCCACCCAATCAAATTATGTGCAGCAAATCTCCATCTTATATCAAAGGAGCAAAGCACTCCTGTACATATAATATGTGTAGGGATGGTTTTGTTGTTGTTGAAAACTACTTTTGGCAGTTAAGCACCGCCTTTTGGCGGTTAAAACAGCTGAATAAAAATATAAAACACTGCATTTTCGTGTTTAAGATATTCTCCAGAAATTAAAATAGACTACTTTTCCGATTAGAAATAATACTGTGGTTACATCACCTGTATCATCTACCTTTCTACAATAAGAACGTAGAATAAAAACATATAACACCACAATTTGCTATTTTATTCAAGAAATTTTGGGGGGGAAAAACCCCAAAACACAGCCCTACTGATGTGACACAGACCCGAGCCTCAAAATCTGCTTTGGGCCTCTGGGGGGCTTATGGCTGCAGGCATGCCTTCTTTTGGCAACTAAGCGTGGTTTGGTGAGTTCGTTCACATGCGCACTGCACGTTAAGCCCCGATCTGATATGAAAGCACCTGCGCGAGAAGGAGCATTTCATATGTCTGTCGTTGCAATTGTGGCCTGGGTTTGGTAAGTCGTGCACCTTAAGCATCCTCGCATATCTGGACTTGCAATGGCTGCTCCTCCTGACATCTGTTGTATGTTCTCGGCATCCTCAGGGCCCACATTTCGTTCCTCTCTCCCTTCCTGGCTCCATTTTTTTAAAACCATGTGCGCACGACTAAAAGCTAGATGTAATAATGCTGAGCGCCACCAAAAGCCCTAGGAGCCTTTTGCTTGGTTCCTACGAGAAGCAATGATGGCACCAAGGAGGCATACCCAGGGAGGCTTCCAACGTCTGGAGCCCCACAGAGAAGACCAAGGAGCTGCTCCCAATCCATGCCTCTGAAGGCATAAGAACATCAGAAGAGGGCTGCTGGATCAGGCCAAAGGCCCATCTAGCCCAGCTCACAGAGGCTCGCCAGATGCCTCTCGGGGAGCACACAAGATAACCGCATCCAGTCGCCACTCCCTTGAGAGGGGTCTTTGCACCCCACCCCACTTGGCTCACAGGGTCAATGTGCCTCGGGCTTGCAGGGCTGCAAAGGCACACAGGCAGGTCCATTCCTGACCCATTCTCAGAGTTGGAACAAGCGTTGACTTTCATAGCACGGTCTGGCTGTTTTCACAATAGCCCAAATGCCGGCCCACAAGGATATTTTCACCCGTGATATGGTTTTGCCACACACTGGACCAGGCTCCTTCCCTCCCTTTAACTGTGGTTTCAGTCTTTGCCACTGGGTTCAAATTAACATTTAAAAAGGGCTTCAAGTGGCCATGTGTGCTTGTTCAGAAGTACTTCCAGAAGGTGATCAAAACAGACCAGGGTGGGACCCAAGCAAGAATTCCAACTCCATTCTCTGCAGTTTCGTGCAGAAAACCACCAGGGAGCAAATCCCCACGTGATTACCAAGCATGCGTTTTGCCTCTCTGCCTTGCATCCCAACGCTCCAACCGGCAGCCCAATCCAGAACTACCTGGCCGCCCGTGTGAGCGACGTTAGCCGAGTGGTGCTGACGCATCCCGCAACAGCCAGGCAGCTGCAGGAAAGACGCAGTGTGGGGGGTGGGCCTACTCACCTCTGCGCTGGCTATTTAGCTAGCACAGAGGCGAGGGCCTTACGACATATTTACAACACCAGCGTGAGTGGTACACTCATACTGCTGGTGCTGGAGGGCTCTGGATTTAGCCCTAAGTCTCTATTCGCCTACCTGTCCATTTTTTTTAGCTATCTGAACTCAAGAGCAGCCCTGCTTGTTCAAGACCAAGTGGGCCCTTCTACCCTAGCATCCAGTTCTCCACAGTGGCCCGCTGGAGGCAACTGGAAAACCCGCAAAGAGAAAAAAAGTCCAGCCCTCCTTCACTGTTGCTCTTGCCAACTGGGATTCAGTGGCAACCACCGCTGAACACAGAGGTAGTGCATAACCATTGTGACTAGCAGACCCATTCTCCATTGATTTTTCCAACCCCCTTTCCAAGCCACACAAGCAAGTGGTCATCACCACATCTTGTGGCAGCAAGTTCCATAGTCTACACTGGGCAAGGTACCACCCCCCCTTGTATTTATCCTAAGTCCCCCACCAATCAGTTTCACTGGTTCTAAGATTGTGAGGGAGAAAAACCTCTCTACCCCAACAAGCATAATCTGGTCTCAATGATTAGCTCCCTTAATTACTTTTATCCAACAAGAAATAGTCACAACCTAGCCTTTCTGCAAGGGATGTGGTGGCGCAGCGGATTAAACTGCTGCTGCTGGGCTTTCCGACCGGAAGGTTGGGAATTCGAGACTGCGTGACGGAGTGAGCTCCCGTCACTTGTCCCAGCTCCTGCCAACCTAACAGTTAAAAATGCAAGTAGATAAATAAGGACCACTTCAGTGGGAAGGTAACGGCGTTCTGTGCACTATGGCGTATAGTCATGCTGGCCATATTACCACAGAAGCTTTTCCTCGGACAAACACCGGCTCTACAGGCTTAGAAACAGAGATGAGCACTGCTCCCTACAGTCGGTCACGACTAGACCATTCGGTCGTGGGGAAACCTTTACCTTACCTGCAAAAACAAGTTTTTTTCTGTTCCCCCACTGTACATACACTATGGTCACAATAAATTAAATATATTCTTCCAAGAAAATTTTTTTTTCTTGTGGCCTGTCCTGAGCCCACCCCCCAGTCAATTTCACTCGGCAATCCCATGTTCTGGTCCAGGAGAAAGAACATTCTCCCCATGCCTGTGTGGGTTTTCTCAGGCCCGAAAAGCTCACATTTATTTCAATGTCTAATATTAGAAGTGTTTTGGGTCCTTGTTTAAAGGTTTGGTGATGTTTTTGCAACCAGAAGTGTGCTGTACCAACTCGACTCTTGTTTACGTATATCAATTAGCCTACTGTAAAACTGGTTTTGCTATGTTGGTTTTGCTTAAAGCTGCAGTTTCCAAGACCCCAACTTGAAGTGAGGACTTGCTGTGTTTTGGTTGCCGTCACCCATGTGGTATAGCCCCTACTTCGCATGCAGTATGACACGTTCATGTGACCCTTGGCTTGACAGTATCTCCAGGTAGGACAGAGCAAATCCCTGCCTAAGACCTCAGAGCATCCCTGCCAGTTTGTGTTGGCAGTTAGCGTTGCAGCAAGAACTGTTTTGACTTGGATGATCATGGTCTAATGAAGGATTTCATTTCCTTTAACATCTCACCCACAACTATGGTGGGAATTTTCAAAGGACCAACTAGAAATTGTCCATCTCACCCCAGAGCAACTTCAACAACCACCTCCACAATATCTTCTACTTGTTCACGGTGTGGGTAAAGGACTCTTCGCTATCTTTCCACAACTCAATTCTTTTCCTGCTCCAAATTCCCAGAATTTCAAAGGGCTGGTAGCCAAGCACTATTGATGCTCAAAGTTTCCTCCTTCTTGTTCATATTGGCACAGCCAAGAGTCTGGCTCAATACAGGCCAATTTCCTGTAGGCCTTTTCCAGCTCTACAATGTCCTCCTTCCTCTCACTCACACAGAAACACCCAATCTGGGCAACCTATTTTTTGGGAAACAGCCAAGTCCCAACCTCGTAGCCAAGGGAGCCCAGGACCAGGTGAAGTTGCTGCCAACCTAGCCTGACCTTTTTGCCCACCTGGCTCAGAACAGTCAACACGGACTGGCATTGCCTCTCCAGGGTTTTGGACAGGGGACTTCCCCAGCCCGACCTGAAGGCGCCATCAAGGCCCGAGCCTCCAACATGCAAAGTGGGCTCTCCCAACTTCTGAGCGCCTGGCTGGCTCAGTGCGGCCCGTACAAGGACTGCAGAAGGCCAACACCTCTCCAGGGCATGGTAACGTTGGGACTACTGCGCTCCAACGCACGTACTGCGGTCCCTCCCCACCAGAGAAGGGGGCTCCTGCCCATGTGCAGAGCGCCTCCTGCTCCTCGCAGGCAGCCCACCCACGGGAATAAGGGGTTGCTGGGAGGGAACGTGGCTCCCACCGGGGAGAGGGAATGTCAGGAGCGGGCGCCGGAAGCCCAAAGTTGAGGGAAGGGGAGTCCCTCGTGACGTCACCCGAAGCCCCCTCCTCAGCGATCCCGACGCCGCCAACCTCCCGCTGCAGGCCCAGCCTCGCCGGAGACTCACCGCAGGCGCCATGGCGGCAGCAACGAGAGGGGAAAGAAAGGAAGAAGGCTCGTGCGCACGCGCCAAGCTCGGCCCAACTTCGCTCGACGCAGAGCGTGCTTGCGTCAGCGCGCCGTGCGGCGTGTGGCCGTGCGCCTCTCCCTTTTTGCAGTCTATAGACTTTTAAAAGGCTAGACTCACTTGTTCTCTTTCCTCTCCCTTGCTTTTTTTTAACTCTCTATTTATCACATTCTGTCGCTCCGTAGCACTGTTCATGTTAAAAGATAAATGCACTGTATTAGTATTTGTCAAAGATGGAATTTGGTAGGTGTTTTATGGAAATGAGAAGAAACCCGAAAGTGCCCTGTAAGTGCAGCAGGATTGGGCGTTTTGGCATTTTGTTGACTCTGCGAAAAGGAAATCGGCCTCTCTGGGAAACGTTCGTCTTACGTCTATTGTCGGTCTCGTTTTCCTCCCCTCCCCTCTCGTGCTGCCGAGCGCCGAGAGCATCGGCAGGCGGCTCTTCATTGGCTCATCCTCCCTCGCCCCAAGCAATTTCTCTCTGCTTGCTTTGATTGATCTCCCCTTTTGCAGTGCCCGGCGGAGGGAAGCCACTACGGGGCACTTGGAAGTTGTAGTTTTATTTATATAAGGCGATGATTGCAATGCCCAAAAAAGCACGTGGAGCGGTGGGAGGAGGGAGGAAGAGAAGTGTGGAAAGCGGGGTTGCAGGAAATGCAAGGGTCCTCTGAAATGTCTTTTTCTCTGCCACCGCCGAACCCGGAAGCAGCTGGTAGAGGCAAGAATGACTTTGACCATGTGCAAAGTGCCAGCTCCTCTTGCAGTGATGCACAGCTTCCAAACTCTTCCCCCGCAGCGCCATTGTGCTTTTAACAGCTGCAGGACCAAGAATTAAAATAAAATAAGACATTCTTCACATATCGGTTAATAATCCTTTAATCTGGGGGATTTGCTGGTTATTTTGGGCCATTTTTATGCTTCTCTTGTTGCGCAAAGAAGCCCATGGAGAAATCCAGAACCTGTTAAAATTTGCCATTAAAATGTTCACACTAAATAAGAAAGAAAGACAGGAGCGTATGCTCTTTTGAACTCAAATCTTGGAGGGCAATGCATACTGAAGAGAAAAAGTTATGAAGACATTTTTGATTTTTACAAGTACATGTATTAGCAGGCAGACTTGGCAACACAGCACAGCACACTCATGCTACTCTTGCTTGAATGTAATGTCACGTTAACCTAGTAGTTAATAATAGCATTTAAAACCTTGAAGTGTCTAAAATCCCTAGTCCCTATCATATAGCTTAAATGAAACATCTGGTTGTGTTGGCTGCCAAACAGCAACAGGAAATATAGCTTAACCGCAAACAAGGAATATAATCAATCAAACAAGGGAAGCAGTAATGCAAGTTAGCAAAACTGTCAGCTTATACCATTTGTTTCTTGTATAAGGAGGGCTAACCATTTCTAATAGCCAATCATTGTTCTGCCAACAGAAACGTGTAATCATGTGAAGTCATTTCTTTGTTTGTAAAAGGTATATAAGTCTGGAATTAACAAGCCTTCAGGGCCTTTTCCCTCACTTTTGCTTGGGAATTGGACCTCTGCGCAGCAGTAAACCTACTAAACCCACTCCACCAGCTGTCTCGTCTCGTTCTTTCGATCTACGGCTACAATACCTTTTTGAATTTTAAAAATTGCCCAGCACATGGAAATATAGCCCATAGTCAATGATCTCCGTATTACAATACCTTGATTTTCATCCACTCGACTTTCATAGCTTTGCTCTTTCAGCTTTCAATTATAATCGCATTTCAAATATTGTCCCTGTCTTTCATCTTTTGCCCCATTTCACCCAACTTTCCACAATGCTCATTAACATTCTTATGTTTCCTGTATTTTTCTTTTCCTTCTGTTTATTCAGTTTTTGCACATATTTTAATGTGTTGTATAGCTAGTTATTTATGTTTTTGCCAGCCAAAATACATATGCAAGATGAATAAGGCTGTGCTTTGGCATTCATCCATTTTTGAATGTCATCCATGCTCTGGTTCCCTAACCAGGTGAAAGTGCAAGGTATTGCTGTATTTAAGGCATGCAGTTATGGCTGAAACAAGAGTGGTTTATGAACCATGCCGTGCATGGTAGAGCAGTGTTGTTTTTTCTATATTGCAAAAGTCCTTCTTGTTTGAATTCTTTAGCAAGAATGCCTTTTAAAATGGGATCTGCTAGTGCTGTTTGGAACTACGATTTTTTAAAAAATAAATAAATAAACAAACATGGATGAGTGTGAGCCATGGGAAGCATGACTGTTTTGGGAACACCACTGCCAGAGCAACGTTGGTACACATTCGCAGTGGCCTCTGCCAGCTCAAGGACAGCATTTTCTTAGGGATCCAATCCTCCATAAGAACATCAGAAGAGCCTCACTGGATCAGGCCAAAGGCCCACCTAGTCCAGCTTTCTGTATCTCACAGTGGCCTACCAGGTGCCTCAGGGAGCCCACAAGACAACTAGATACTTGCATCTCATTACCACTGCCCTACATCTACAACAAGGAGGTTGCACCACCCATCATGGCCTGTAGCCTGCAGTTGACTTTTTCTCCAGAAACTTGTCCAATCCCCTTTTAAAAGGCAACTAGGCCAGATGCCATTACCACCTCCAGTGGCAAGGAGTTCCTAAGATTAATGACATGTTGGGTAAAAAAGTATTTCCTTGTATCTGTTCCAACTCTTATAACACTTAATTTTAGTGGATGTCCCCTGGTTCTGGTGTTGTGAGAGAGGGAAAAGAACCTCCCTTTGTCCACTCTATCCATCCCATGCATAATTTTGTATGTCTCATGTAAACCCCCGCCCCACCCCCACCCCCAGTGGCTTTTTTCTAGACTGGAAAAGACAGGATCCTAGCCATACTTTCCTGGGAGTAGGTCCCACTGAACACAGTGGGGGTTTTACTTCTAAGATAGATGCAGAGGATTGGATTGTAGATTTGTTTGGGCCTTTGGTGATTCCTGGGGCCCTGTTAAAATCTCCAAGAGTTACTGATTCCAGCAGACTCCAGGACAGTCCTAGAGGGTTGTCAACCCTAGGGGGTTTCTTTGTCCCCTGCTTTTATTTGTAGAGGTGATCAGGCCCAGTTCCAAATTGTGGGCCCCCTGCTCACAAAATCAGAGCCTTGAGTGGGGAGTCGTCAAAACTGAGCAGTGGTAGATTCTAGCCAGATAGGAGGAAGTGGCCTGCATGCATGCAGATCAAAGTTTGCGGCAGTTGCCACTGCACAATGTGCGGGTGGCCACTGGGTTGGATGACTTGGCAAGGAGTATTTATTTCTTTATTTACACATTTATACCCTGCTTTACCTCCTCGACAGGCGTTCAAAGTGGCAAGAAGCATAAAAGAGAGAGAAGACACATAAAAATGGAAGCTCCATGGGTTAAAAGCAGTGTGCTGAAAACACACAGTCGGGAATGGACGGCCAGCATGGCCATCTCCTGCTTGTGGGGTTTTCCAAGACTTCCTAACACCGAAGGCAGCTGCCAAATGCTGCCCCACTGTAACTGGTGATGTGCTAGCTTCTGCTCCTCCCACTCCTTCGACTGGAAAGGGAAGAGGAGAACAGAGCTGAAGAGGAAGTGTAGTGGAGGAGAGGAGAGTAGTGGGCTAGAGTGTCCCAAATTCTCCTCTGCACTTCCTCTTCTGCTCTGTCCCTCTCTTCTTTTTTCCCATCCAGGGAGGGTAAGGAGGAGCACCATTGGTTGGAGCAGGTAAACAACCTGCCCTCATCTGTTGCCTATGGCCTGTGCCCCAGTCGGCCTCAGAGATGGGCCAGCCCTGGGACTTCTCAAGAACATCCAGCCGCTGGCCATTACTGGAAACAATATACTGGGTGTCCCTTGGACGACCTGATCTTTTCTTACAGCCATCCCACCCCGTTCTTGGCCAGCACTCACGTGGATAACATCAGCCCCCTCCTGGGCTGTCGGGTTTATAGCCAGCGTGTCTCTTTGAAGCGGTGCTCCAGCTCGCTAATCCGTGAGGTCCCTGCAACAGAAGGGGGGGGGAGGAGTTTGCTTTCCTGCCACTACACGGGGGGTTGGTTGGCAACTCATCCGACCTTGGGTGAACCTTGGCGTGGGGGGCGACGAGACGGGAGCGAGAGGCCCGTGGACGCGGCTCCCTTTCAGTCTAGGGACGGGCATCTGGGCGGGAGTTCGTCCCTGCCTCTGTCGTCGGGCCAGTGCAAAGCCTGGCCCGCGCCGCGCAATGTTGCGCCGCCCTTCCCGCGGTCTGAACCGACGCGGCGTTTGGGCCACCTCGACGGGGCGCCGGCTGGGCTGAAAGAGCGGCATTCCTCCGGTCCCTGGAGCCTGAGGACACGCAGACCCGGGCCGGGCAAGCTGAAGCAGAGAGAGAGGGTCTATCCTCCGACGCCAGGCTGAACGAGGAGCGAAGGCGCCTTACTTCGGCCGGACTTCGAGCGCAGAAGGATTCCGCGATCGAGGCGGGGTGAGCAGCTTTTTCATTCCATCGCCAGAACAAGTGCGTGGCGTAGCAGTGGCGTAACGCGGGTTGGCTCCGAACGCTACGCCAGCAGCGACCCAGCTGGTCGGGTTGAGAGTGAAATGGGAGTCCAAGCCGATGCGTGTCTACTCAGAAGTAAGCCCCATTATAGTCAATGGGACGTACTATTGATTATAGTCAATGGGACTTAATGGGGCTGACCTCGTATCCTAGAACACCAACCCAGGAGTAAATCCCATTGGACGCAGTGGAACTTACTTCCGAGTAGACATGCCTTAGGCTTGCTCTCGGAGGTTGCTTTTAAAGGACCATCTTGCTTATGTGTGACAGGGGGAAAAACAGCCTTTCCCGTTTACCCCAATAGAGCGCCCTCCACGGGATTCTTTCATCCCGTTTAGGTTGAAATCCGGCAT
This sequence comes from Lerista edwardsae, assembly GCA_029204185.1. NCBI lineage: Eukaryota > Metazoa > Chordata > Lepidosauria > Squamata > Scincidae > Lerista > Lerista edwardsae. The sequence goes on from JAJKFI010000409.1 coordinate 406,656, forward strand.
CTTTTTCTCCCATCTCCTTATTTTTGTGTATTTCTGTTTAGCATCCATCCAGCTTGACGAAATCTTCTGGAGGACAAGAGAAGAGAATGCAGGTCTCTGCCCCAAGAGGTTCACAAATCTACAGTGGAATACTTGTGTCCTCGTTGTTGCTCCTAAGGATAAGGTTGCGAGTTACAAACAGGGACAGGGTGCCTACATCTTTAACCACTATACAAAAGAGGGAATTTGGGCAGGTGCAGCTCATCATGGAAGGTTTCAAAAGCTGCACCTGCCCAAATTCCTTCTTCTATACCATGGTTAAAGATATAGGCACGGTGTTCCTGTTTGTATCTGGTAACCCTACCGAAGGAAGGGATTACAGTCTGTTTCATTGAGTTGGAAGGGATCTACAAGGTCATCTAGTCCAACCCCCTGCCTGTAGCAGGAATAGACTCATAGAATTTATTTATGAAGAATATTGATAGACTTCTTTTCCACCTAAATTGGAAAATCAGGACCCACTCCTGAAAATTGCTGCTTCCAAGTTCTCTACGTTCACTGCAAATCCTTCCCTGCCCAAATAATCTGAATTAACCAGAAGGTTTATGGCAAAAGGGGGCTTGGCAGTGGAAGGCGTGGAGCATCTTCAGCGGTTCATTTGTTTGCTTAACAGATTTTTGGTTGTTTCATGGTCCTCATGGGTTGTGTTTTCCCATCATGGGAAAAATGTACACCCATGCACACTGTAATGTGTGAAAACCATACACCAGTATCAATTTTGCCATTTGGGGAAGGATATGGGTGAAACACTGGAAAGCTGTTCACACATTACATTGTACCCAGGTGCAACCATTGTTAATCTTCTTGACCATTGTGCTTCCTGTCTTTCTACACGTCCCTCTTCCTTTTTGAATTCAGGGAGCAGGAGGAGGGACAGAAGCCTTTTGGAAGACGGTGGCAAGTAACCCCCCACTAATCTGTTGCCTGAGGCAACAGCCTCAGCCAGCCTCACAGATGGGCCGGCCATGATTGCCCATCCATCCTCGTTTTCAGCAAATCAAAGTGAAGAAAAGTGAAAGGGCTTTCAATTCTGTTTGCGGCAGCCAGTGATGGGAAGGCAAACACACATATGCAGTCCCTAGGAAAGAGATATTTATAAATTGCTCTGGGATCAAGCAACTGCTGTTTCACCAGCTGCATAGCACAGAGCACGGCTAGCCAGAGAAGGTCACTGATAGCAGCCCGAGCACTCACTCATGTGCCCCAGAAGTGCGCATAGAGTTTGCTATAAATAGACATTGCTGCACTGGTCTCAGAGAACAAGAGACTCCAGATTAAGATAATAGCAGAGGCATTCCCAAACAGTGTGGCGTGATAGAGCAACTCACTTCCTCATGAGTTTAGATTATTTACATGAAATTATTCAAAGTTCCTGTGAGGCTGATGTATCCAGCAGCAGCAGGAAGCTGTTGGTTGCCTCTCTGTATGATACCCTCTCTGGCTTTGTGTGTTACATCAGCCAGCGCTGTGGGTTAGTAACTCTCCTTCCTCTTCCGGGATCAGCTCAATTGTTCACCCCTGACATCAAGTTACCTGCCCTTGGATTATGCTTCTTGTTTGCTGTGTCTCTGCATGAGTCACTGTTCTGGGATCACAATTAGGAAATAGTGACTCATGCAGAAATTTCCCAAAAATGTGATTTATTAAAAACAATCACTTCCTGCTTAATGACATAACTTCTGGCCCTGTGTCTTAGTGGTGTCCCAACAGGTTGTTGTACTATACCTAAAAAGAGGCTAAAAGATTGGGAACCACTGCTCTAAAAGTACTGTACTCTGGGGAGGGGGGGTCTGATTGTAGTGTACCTCCACATTTCATTCAGAAAAAATGCATGCCTTGTCTATCAGATGCTTGGAGAATGCTATACCACCCAGGCCAGCTTTGAGGAGGTGTTAGAATGTGTAAGCTTTCAGCTTACACAGAACTCTTTGCCTGTGCAAACCAAGAGTCCCACCTGCTGTTCAGTGCTGGTGGATGTTCTGATCTCCTTCTCCGGTCACTTTCTCCTCCCTCACTGTCTCCTCTCCAGATGTCTGGCGGGATCTTCTCGCCCTTGGAGAACCTTTGCGACCTGGACAATGCCAACTGCCACCCCCTCGTGTGTTTCCTGTGCCACGAGCAGTACGAGCACCCCTGCCTCCTGGACTGCTACCACAACTTCTGTGCCAGCTGCCTGCGGGGCCGCGCCATCGACAGCCGCCTCACCTGTCCCCTTTGTGGGTAAGGAGGACGCCCTCACTCACTCCCCATCCAGAGATGACAGAGGCTGCTGCCATCCTATCCATCCTTTCCTGAGAGTAAGCCCCATTGACTATAATGGGACTTACTTCTGGATCAATATGCACAGGATTGGGCTCACAATGGTGGACGTTGAGGGAGCAGGCAAGCGGGAACCATTGCTTGTGGCGGTGGCGGAAGCATTTCCCAGAATCCCCTGCATTCTGGCTGCTTCCAGGCCTGTTCTGGAAATACGCGCAGGGTGGATGGAGATACTCTCACCCCATCATTTAACAGATCAAAATAGGAGGCATGCTTCTGAAGCCCCAGTTCTTCTTGCGAAGACCACTGCCTGAGCCGTGCACCATTTCTGCAGGCTGGTTCCTACTTGCCACAGCCCAATGGCGTGCCAAGGTCTTTTGGTCAAGGTCAAATCTCCCATGCCCAAGGCTGCAATCCTATCCACACTTAGCTGGGAGTAAACCCCATTGACTATAATGTGACGTACTTCTGCGTGCATGCGTAGGATTGGGCTCGAAATTATTTTCAGTAATAGTCATGACATGAAATGGCCAGAGAAGAAGCAGAAACCAGGGCCAGCTTTAAGCCAATGGGACCAATGTCGTCACATCGGGCCCCGCACTAGCAGGGTGAGCAGATTGCCTGTGGCTGCAGCTGGGATCTCTACAGGCTGTAAGTCGGTGGGGCGAGCAGAGCAGCTTTACCTTGGTCTCTCCCACCTACCCCTGCCTCTGCCTCTGAACAGCCCGAAATGGGCCACCTGGAAGCAGTTGTCGGTGATGTTATGATATCACCACCACCGACTTCCACATGCCATGCTTTGCATGTGGCACGAACAGGGCTCTTCTTGGTGAGTGGGGGGCCACGCAGGAATTCCCCACATTGGGCCCCGTCGCTGTTAGAGTCGGCCTTGGCAGAGACAGTGAACATCTTCTTGTATCGAATCTGTGTGTGTGTGTGTGTGTGTGTGTGTGTGTGTTGTAAGTTTTTATATTTATATTTGCATATTTATATATAGCTTTGTAGCCTCGTGTATCTAATCATACCAACTGAAAAAATAGGTTTAAAAGAAATGTTTTCTTCTTGAAAAAGAAGTTTGAACATCTTGGGGTGGCCTTTCTGACAACCCCCCCCCCAAGCCACCCTCTTAATACGCCACTGCAACAGCCTTTGCCCCATGGAGGTAAAAATCAGGAGGATGTTTTGCTAGAAGAACAGATTTGAAAAGCAGAAGCTGTTCAGAAGGAGGCAAACCAGATCAGTAATCAGGCAGAGATACAACGGGCACTTTCCTCCAGGGGCGGTCTATTCAGCTCAGCGAAGTCCTTGGTTTTTAAATGAATCTAATTTTCCCAACAGACCCCTCACAGCGCAAGCATGTATCCGGCACATAGCTTGGGAATTACTGCCCGTGCCAGGTGGGGTGCTGACTTCCTAAAAAGGAAAGCCAGTGTCTGCTCTTTGCCCCCGTATCAGGTTTGCCCATCGCTGCCAAAGGCCTCCAGGGCTTTGTGATTGTTGGATTGTGATCCGGGGCACGTGCCAACAGAAACACGCCTGGGACCCCTGGAAACTGGAGGGGCACAGGAGTTGCAGAACGAGCTCTGCCCATTGATCTCAGTCCATCAATTTGTGCTGCTGCATTTGGATCCCAAAAAACCCAAGGCACAGATGGTGAGTGAGGGAAGCCCGGAGCAGAAGGGCCCCCTCCGCACAGCTTTCCTCCATGGGCCTCTGAAACCTGAAGCCACAATGGCCTCGAGTTGCCCGCAGCTGACCCGAAAAGCGTTCGCCTTTTAACTCCAGTGGAATGCATTTTCTTTTGGAGGAGGAGGTGCTGTCTGGCTGGGTGGGTCAGACAAGGAGGAGAAGCAGGTGGGGATGTCTCTTCCCCCGGCCCTGGTCCTTCACTGCAGGTCCAGGAGAGACACAACCGCATCCTGGAAAGGTTATAAGAGCATCAGGAGAGAGCCTTGCTGAATCGGGCCAAGGGAGCATCTTGCCCAGCTTCCTGCATCTCAGAGTGGCCCACCAGTTGCCTCTGGGCAGTGGCGTGTCTGCCCTGGAGCAAGAAGACAGGGCAGGCCCCATGGGTGCCAAATGGCAGGGGGCACCTGCAAGAGCCCGCACGTCCCCATCTGCCTTCGCTGCTGAAGCCTGGGCAATTTTGCCTGGGCAGTAGCAGTGACTGCCCAGGCACGCCTGTCTGCTTCCCAGCTTTGGAAGTGGATGGGAGCACCTGCCGCCTGGCACGCACGCTGCTGTGGCCCGGACAAAACGGCCCAGGCCACGGCAGTGTGCATGCCAGGCGCTCCCGACCACTTCCCAAGACAGGAAGCGAATGGGAGCGCCCGGCTCGCTTGCTGCCACTGCCCAGGCCATTTTGAAAGCATCCAAGCCGTGGTAGCGAGGTCCCGTGTGTGATGTCAGGACGCGTGGCATCCCAAGGCATGCCCGGGGCACATGGAAGCCCTGGTACCCCTCTGCCTCTGGGAGTACAGAAGACAAGACCCCTGAATCCTGCGGCTCCTCCCTTGCTGCTGGCATCCAGAGACGGGCTCCATCTCAAACCTGGCCGTTGCATCTGAGCATCCTGGCTGGTCCACCTGCGACGGACCTGCCCTCCATCAGCCTGAAGCATCCCTTTATGTACTTGATTCCTTTCCCCCCACCTTTTTATACCACCCTTCATCCAAGGAGCTCAGGGTGGGGTACGTGACTCCACCCCTCCTTTTGTCTCACTGCAAGCCTGTGAGGTCAGCGAGGTTGAGAGATAGTGACTAGCCTGAAGACAACCCAGCCAGGCACCATCACACTGTCCTGTGGCAAAGAGTTGCACAGGTTAATCGCATCACTGGGGGCGCAATCCTAACCAGCTTCCCAGCACTGACAGAGCTGTGCCTTTGGGGGCATGTGCGTCATCCTGCAGTCACAGTGGCCTCCTCAAGGTGAGGGACTGTTCGTTCCCTTACTTTGGAGCTGCATTGCCCTTGCCCCGGTGCTGGAAAGTTGGTTAGGATTGTGCCCTGGGTGTTTGGCCCTGGAGAGAACTCCCGGTATCATCGTCAACAAATCTTTTTTGCTCATCTTGGCTGGAAATCAGGGCTGCGCCTCTTGCCTGCTTTGCCTTCCACAGCCACCAGTCCATTGTGAAGGGCAACGGTCTCCCGCCTGAGGACAGGCTGCTGAAGTTCTTGGTGGACAGCTCCGGGGACTGCGAGGAGGAAGTCCAGTGTGCCAATTGTGACCTCCAGTGTAAGAAACAGGTAAAGATCAGCCTTCAGCACGAGGCTTCTCTGGGGCCGGCCCATGCACGAGGCTGAGTGAGGCTGGTGCCTCAGGTGCTGGCTTGGCAGAGGATGCTGGTCTGCTGTCCCACCTCTGCCATTTCTCCTCTTCCTGCTTCCTGGATACAAAAAGGATGGAGAAAACAGGAAGGACAGAGGAGAGGGTAAGGAGGAGAGGGTTCCCTGTCTCTGCCATGCCAGTGACAGCTTTTCCTGGTAAATTTGCACCCCGCAGGACCTGGATGCCATGTATTTCTGCAACACCTGTAACCAGCCCCTCTGTGCCAAATGTCGAGAGGAGACACACAAGGCCCGGATGTTCTCCCGCCACGAGATTGTCTCACTGACGAAGCGCACCAAGGACATCCACAAGAAATGTCGTAAGTGTGCCGTCACCCTACCTCTCCCTGGCCATGAACAGGATGCACCACAGGTAGCCATGCCTCCCCCCACCTGCAGCTCGGAGACCACCTGTCCCCTTCTTCATGAGGACTAGCAGAGCCAGAATTAAATGGTGCTGCACAAGAGAAGTGATGCCGTTTGCTTTGCCTAATCCAGCAGGGTGGCGAGTCTGTAGCAGTGGAAACCGCAAAGGCCCAGTCAAGGCAAGCCAATAAGAATGCAGGAAACGAAGCCGCCCCCTGTCGAGTCGGCTCACTGGTCTCGCCCTAGTGCAGTGCCGTAAATGATGCACATGCCAAAGCACAAGTGACCCTGGAGACCAACGCTTGCTCCCTGGGAAACTGACGTCACCTATGGCTTGATTCTCAAAGGGATACTTTTCAATCCAGGGAGTGTTGAGAGGAACAGAAGGGGTCAGCGTGGAAGCATGGAGGAGGGTCTCTGATAATCTCCTCCACACTTCCTGTTCCACTCTGTTCCCCTTTTCCAATCCAGGGTGTGGGCAGACCCACCGCCTGGTTCACACACTGCTGGATGGTGGCCCGACAAGGCACTGTGCCAGGGGCAGCCGTGGTAGCCTTTGGGGCACTGTCTCCAACACCCATCTCTGGGCAGACGGAAATGGGGGCAGATCTTGGGCCACGCTGGTCAGTTTCTCTGCACAGCAGTCGCTAGAGGCTCTTGGAAGGGTGGGCTGGAGGTTGGTCCTGCAAGCGATGTGGTCCTGAAGCTGTGGCAGTGGCCACAGCTAAGTTGCCCCTTTCCAGTTCACAGTTCTGCTCCCCTGCACTGGTGGATCTTGGGGGCTTCCTGTAAACTCTCAGTTCCCCTCCCCACTCTCTTCTATCTCTTCCAGCGCTTCACGTAGAGCTCTATATCATGTTCTCGACGGAGAAGAAGTCCATGCTGTGTATCAACTGCTTTCGGGATATGCCAGTGTAAGTGTTTGGGCTGGAATCTCCCAGTGCCTGCAATAGCCTTGTCGCTATTCCAGCTTAAGCAGATGGAGGGGAAAAGAGAGAGATCTCTGCCCCAAGGTGCTTACAGTTTACTGCAGATGGAAAAGACTGAGGTTGAAAGGGAGGAGCTTCTTAAGGCCAATGAGTTCACAGCAGAGAGGCGATTCGGACCCAGGAGCAGTCCTGATTTATGGCTCAGCCTTTTACTGAAAAGTGAATGCAGTCTCAAAGCTCCTGCTGGCTGATGAGCATCTCGCCTGGCTCTTAATTTAGGGGAAATGAACGGAGACAGCTGAGAAAGGACCCAGTTCAGGAATGGGGAACATTGAAGGTAATTCAGTCCTTAAAAAAGAAGGTAATATTGGAAAGGTAATTCAGTCCTTAAAAAAGAAGCACGTGGGAACTGATAAGAGAACATTTGAATTGAACAGAGAAAATGATGCTGTCTGCCATTAACCTGTGGAACTCCTTGCCACATTATGCTAGTGGGGAAAAACAAGAGAATAGTGCCCAGAGGAAAAGTGAATTAATAGCAGTGGAATGATCTTAAACACCTTGTTCTCCCTTCCTCTAGGGAGAGTCGCGCGCACTGCATAGACATTGAGACGGCGTACATGCAGGGCTGTGAGAAGCTAGACCAGGCAGTGATGGTGGGTGCCAAGTTCCAGCGGTTCACTGTGGGGGCTCTGAAAGCATTGCCTGCAAGAGACGGCATCTCAGTGGCTGGGCAGAAAAGTCCAAGCCTAGAGATGCGGGGTCGGCCCATCTGTGAGGTGGACTGAGAGGGTTGCCTCAGGCCTGCCTTTGTCCATCCACCTCTGCTGTGCCCCTGCTCTCTGGATTTCAGAATGTCTCCAACATAAGCCTCGACTACTGTAGGAGCAGGCTGGAGCCTGTGTTAACAGCAGTGGCCTGGAAAGGGAGAGTGAGATTTTGTGCATCCTGGAAGGAAGTAGGCAGTGCGTTTTGTGAAAGGGGCCCTGTCCTGGGAATGCGTACTGGGCAAGATCCAAACTTGCATGTGGGAGCATGTGCCTGCAGTTTCTCTCCTTCCTCTGGCTTCCTTTGTTTTCTCCCCCTGGCCTTGCGACTAGTTACACACAGCTTGTGCTTCCCTGTGCTATCCAGGCTGTCAAAGAGCTCCAGACGTCCACGCGGGAGGCGATTGTGCTTCTGAAAGCCATGATCGAGGAGGTGCGCAACAGTGCGGACGAAGAAGAGAAGTCCATCACCTCGCTGTTCAGTAACATGCAGGTAAAGCAACCAGCAGGGATGGTCCTGGTTTCCTTTTCGCTTTGGGTGCGCGAGGTCCTGAGTTTGAATCCTGCTGAAATCTTGCCGGCTAGCATTGGACAGCCATACCTGTTAGGAGTGGTTGTAACTCAGGGCACAATCCTAACCTGGAGTTAGGCCTGCACAGTTTGGCCAGCACAAGGAAGGAAGCTCAACTGTGGATGTCTCTGGAAGTGAAAGTGCGATGCTGCAAAGAACAATACTGCATAGGAACCTGGAACGTCAGATCTATGAATCAAGGTAAGCTAGATGTGGTCAAATATGAGATGTCAAGACTGAACATCGACATCATGGGAGTTAGTGAACTAAAATGGACAGGAATGGGAGAATTTAATTCAGATGACCATTATATCTGCTACTGTGGGCAGGAATCCCTTAGAAGAAATGGAGTAGCTGTTATCGTGAACAAGAGAGTGAGAACAGCAGTACTGGGGTATAACCTCAACAATGATAGAATGATTTCAATTTGGATCCAAGGCAAACCTTTCCACATCACAGTAGTCCAAGTCTACGCCCCAACCACTGTTGCTGAAGAGGAAGAAGTTGACCGTTTCTATGAAGACCTACGACACCTTCTAGAATTAACACCCAAAAAAGATGTCCTTCTCATCATAGGGGATTGGAATGCTAAAGTAGGCAGTCAAGAGGTAATAGGAATAACAGGCAAGTTTGGTCTTGGAGTACAAAATGAAGCAGGGCAAAATGAAGAGATGGGCTATTCTCCTCACTTCCTCTCTTATCCCATTTTGACTCTCTGGCCCAGCACTCTCTTATCCTCCACACATCCTGCTCTGCTCCCCATCTTCCTTTTCCAAACCAGACAGTGGGAGGAGCAAAGGCTGGCACATCACCAAGTAAGGGGAGAAGCAGCATTGGGCACACAACTTTGATACAGGGAGTGCTTGGCCAACCTTGACCCCCACTGCAGCAAACCATTTCAAAAGGAACTTGACCGTGTATTTCTTTCTTTTGCAGGAGAAATTGGCGGAGAGGAAGAAGATGCTCCTGAAAGTTGTTCAGAGGTACGGGGGCGCAGCGTGCAACACCTTGTTGGGAAATGGAAGGAAAGCCTTTGTGGGTATGGCCACATTTGTTCAGCCTCCCTGGTGACATGTAAATTGTAAGCTCCTTGGGGCAAGGGACTGCTGCTCCTTCTGGTTTTTACTTCTGTTTCTCTGTTAAGTCCCAAGAAGGAAGAGAACAGGGGACGAATATTATTGGCCCCCAGGCTCCAGGAGCTGTTGTCCCCACAGCTAAGCCAATACTCAGTTACTAGCAACCTTTTCAGCAATCAGGGGAACAGAGACCCTTGTTTGTCATCTCTCCCCTTTTATTTGGCTTGTTGCTCTTCCAGTTTCCTCTGCCCCTCTCCTCATTGGGAAAGCTGCAGCGCCCTCCAGTGTTTTGTCATTGGTATTGCTAAATGAAGGCTGGAATTTTGCGCAAGGCAGGCCGGCCTATGGAACCCAGTGGGATTTCCTTCCGAGTAAGCGAGTTTACCCTTGCACGGTGAATGGAGGAAGCACTTCTAAGGCAGTGGTTCAAAACATCAGGTAGTAGAGGCGCCCTGTTATCCAAAGATTGGAGAACTTGCCCCAGGAAAACCCCAAGAGGGCTTGGAAAGGGAAGACGTAACCCATCCTCAAAAGGGACCCATTTTTCCATGCATTTTTTTCTGACTGATGAGATCAGGGTTGAGCAGTGACTCATGCAGAGACCAGGCAGCCTCCTGCAGGAGCAGAGAATTCTGTTGAGTTGTTGCTTTCAGAAGGATGGAATTATTCAGCCGTAAGCAATACAAGCTGCAGTCTTAGCCTGCCCTAGCAGAGGCTGATTGGAAAGGGAGAACAACAATTCATGCAGGGCAGACCCCAGTGTGGGGTTTGCAGGAGTCTTTTATTGTGCAACTTAACAAAGTTCTTGCAGGACCTTGAAGACTAATTTATTTTGGCATCAGCCATTCCCACCTCGCTTCTCTACACTTCCTCTTCTGTTTGCTTTGCTTTTTCCTATCTCAACCTGGGGAGGAGGTACTGTATAGTGCAGGCAGGTTGAAGCAGGCACCACTGCCAATCTGCCTCCCTGAGGCATTTGTCTCAGTTGGCCACATAGACAGGCCAGCCCTCGAACGAAATACCCATTTTAAGGTGCTATTTTGGGCATTTCCAGTCAATATGAAGAAAAGGAGAAGGCCTTCAAGGAGCAGCTCGCACACCTGGCATCTTTGCTGCCCACCTTACAGGTGAGACACCTTTGGCATTGTTATTCATGTGTCTTTGTTCATATTTATATCCTGTCTTTCCTCCAAGAAGCTCAGGATGGCAGATGTCATTTCCCACTCTCTCTGACTGCATCTTCACATTAACCCGAGGCAAAGGTTGAGTCCCAATGAAGATGAGCAGAGTTTGGAACTTGGCTTATTCACAGAGGCCCTCCATTATATTCTGAGGGAGGGCTTCGTGATAAGGACATAAGAAGAGCCCAGCTGGATCAGGCCAAAGGCCCCTCTAGTCCAGCTTCCTGCATCTCACAGTGGTCCACCAGATGCCTCAGGGAGCACATGAGAAAACAAGATGCCTGCATCCTAATGTCACTCCCTTGCACCTGGCATTCTGAAGTAGCCTACTTCTAACATAAGAAACAGAAACAGAAGCCTTTATTGGCATAAAAAACAAAAATATTACACTTGAAAGACAACAGTAAGCGCCTTGAAAATGTTTAAGAACTATTTTGAAATATGGACATGATTGAATCGTTTACTCTGACGTTTAATTATGCCGTCTATAAAATTGGCCACTTTCTCGATCTTATCCGTCATTACATCACTCAAAATGGAGTGGATTTTTTCCTCATCAAGATGGCCTCTCACTTTTGGCAGAATTGATCCCAGATACTTTTCACGAAGATCATTATAGAGTGGACAATATAAAAATGTATGTGAGATTGTCTCAAATCAATGCCCCCCAAGGCACAAATACAGCACCTCTCCTCATACGGTATCCGTCTGAATCTGCCGTATAAGACTAACTCTAACATAAAGAGGTTCTACCACTCATCATGGCCTGTTAGCCCACGATGGACTTTTCCTCCATAAATCTGTCCAATCCCCCTTTAAAGGCACCTAGGCCAGACGCCATCACCCCCTCCTGTGGCAAGGAGTTCCACAGATTAATTGTTGTTGTTGTTGTTGTTGTTGTTCAGTCGCTAAGTCGTGTCCGACTCTTCGCGACCCCATGGACCACAGCACGCCAGGCCTCCCTGTCCTCCACTAGCTTCCTGAGTTCACCCAATTTCATATTCATTGCTTCGGTGACACTATCTAACCATCTCATCCTCTGTCGCCCCCTTCTCCTTTTGCCTTCAATCTTTCCCAGCATGAGGGTCTTTTCTAAAGAGTCCTCTCTTCTCATCAGGTGGCCAAAGTATTGGAGCTTCAGCTTCAGCATTTGTCCTTCCAGGGAGCAATCAGGCTTGACTTCCTGGAGAATTGACCGATTGGATCTCTTTGCAGTCCAGGGGACTCTCAAGAGTCTTCTCCAACACCATAATTCAAAAGCATCGATTCTTCGACGCTCTGCCTTTCTTATGGTCCAGCTCTCACAGCCATACATGGCTACTGGGAAAACCATCGCTTTGACTATGCGAACCTTTGTTGGCAGGGTGATGTCTCGGCTTTTGATTAAGCTATCTAGGTTCACCATAGCTTTCTTCCCAAGAAGTAAACGTCTTTTAATTTCATGGCTGCAGTCACCATCTGCGGTAATCTTGGAGCCCAGGAAAATAAAGTCTGTCACTGCTTCCATTTCTTCCCCTTCTGTTTGCCAGGAAGTGATGGGAGTGGTTGCCATGATCTTAGTCTTTTTAATGTTGAGCTTCAAGCCAATTTTGGCACTTTCCTCTTTCACCCTCATCAAAAGGTTCTTTAGGTCTTCCTCACTTTCTGCCAGTAGAGTGGTATCGTCTGCATATCTGAGGTTGTTGATGTTTCTCCCAGCAATCTTGATTCCAGCTTGTGAGTCATCCAGCCCTGCCTTCCTCATGATGTACTCTGCGTATAAGTTAAATAAGCAGGGTGACAATATACAGCCTTGTCGTACTCCTTTCCCAATTTTAAACCAGTCGGTTGTTCCATGTCCAGTTCTAACTGTTGCTTCCTGACCCGCATAAAGGTTTCTCAGAAGGCAGATCAGGTGGTCTGGAACTCCCATCTCTTCAAGAACTTGCCACAGTTTGTTGTGATCCACACAATCAAAGGCTTTAGCATAATCAATGAAGCAGAGGTAGATGTTTTTCTGGAACTCTCTTGCTTTCTCCATGATCCAGCGAAGGTTGGCAATTTGATCTCTAGTTCCTCTGCCTCTTCGGAAACCAGCTTGTACATCTGGTAGTTCTCGATTCACATACTGCTGAAGCCGAGCTTGTAGGATTTTGAGCATGACCTTGCTAGCATGTGAAATGAGTGCAATGGTGCGGTAATTCGAGCAATCTTTGGCATTGCCCTTCTTTGGGATTGGAATGTAGACTGATCTTTTCCAATCTTGTGGCCACTGTTGGGTTTTCCAAATTTGCTGGCATATGGAGAGCAGCACTTGGACAGCATCATCTTTTAAGATTTTGAGTAATTCCGCTGGAATGCTGTCACCTCCACTAGCTTTGTTGTTAGTGAGGCTTTCTAAAGCCCACTTGACTTCACTCTCCAGGATGTCAGGTTCGAGCTCAGTGACTGTACCACTGTGGTTATCAGGAACATTTAGATCGGCCTTATAGAGTTCCTCTGTGTATTCTTGCCACCTCTTCTGAATCTCATCTGCTTCTGTTAGGTCCTTGCCATTTTTGTCCTTTATTGTGCCTACCTTAGCATGAAATTGTCCTTTGACATCTCCAATTTTCTTGAAAAGATCTCTAGTCCTCCCCATTCTGTTGTTTTCCTCTATTTCTTTGCATTGCTCATTTAGAAAGGCCTTCCTATCTCTCCTTGCTGTTCTCTGGAAATCTGCATTCAGTTGGGTATATCTTTTCCTTTCTCCCTTGCTTTTGGCTTCTCTCCTTTCCTCAGCTATTTGTAAAGCCTCGTCAGACAGCCACTTTGCCTTCTTGCATTTCTTCCTCTTTGGGATGGTTTTAGTTGCTGCCTCCTGTACAATGTTACAGACCTCCGTCCAAAGTTCTTCAGGCACTCTGTCTACCAAATCTAAGCCCCTAAATCTATTTGTCACCTCCACTGTATATTCGTAGGGGATCTGATTTAGGTCATACGTGGAGGGCCTAGCAGTTTTCCCTACTTTTTTCAGTTTAAGCCTGAATTTGGCAAGAAGAAGCTGATGATCTGAGCCACAGTCAGCTCCAGGTCTTGTTTTGACTGCCTGTATGGAACTTTTCCATCTTTGGCTGCAAAGAATGTAATCAGTTCCTGACTAAACGTGGTCCGCTGGAGAAGGAAGTGGCAACCCACTCCAGTACTCTTGCCAAGAAAACCCCATGGATTACAGAACAAAAAGGCTAAACGATATGACACTGGAAGATGAGACCCTCAGGTCGGAAGGTGTCCATTATGCTACTGGGGAAGAGCAGAACACGAGTACTAGTAGCTCCAGAAAGAGTGAAGTAGCTGGGCCAAAACTGAAAGGAAGCTCAGCTGTGGATGTATCTGGAAGTGAAAGGAAAGTGCGATGCTGCAAAGAACAATACTACATAGGAACCTGGAACGTCAGATCTATGAATCAAGGCAAGCTAGATGTGGTCAAACGTGAGATGTCAAGGCTGAACATCGACATCCTGGGAGTTAGTGAACTAAAGTGGACAGGAATGGGAGAATTTAATTCAGATGACCATTATATTTGCTACTGTGGGCAGGAATCCCTTAGAAGAAATGGAGTAGCCTTCATCGTGAACAAGAGAGTGAGAACAGCAGTACTGGGGTATAACCTCAAAAATGATAGAATGATTTCCATTCGGATCCAAGGCAAACCTTTCAACATCACAGTAATCCAAGTCTACGCCCCAACCACTGGTGCTGATGAGGAAGAAGTTGACCGCTTCTATGAAGACCTAGAACAGCTTCTAGAATTAACACCCAAAAAAGATGTCCTTCTCATCATAGGGGATTGGAATGCTAAAGTAGGCAGTCAAGAGGTAAGAGGAATAACAGGCAAGTTTGGTCTTGGAGTACAAAATGAAGCAGGGCAAAGACTGATAGAGTTCTGTCAGGAGAACACATTAGTCATAGCAAACACCCTTTTCCAGCAACACAAACGGCGACTGTACACATGGACTTCACCAGATGGTCTACATCGAAATCAGATTGATTACATTCTTTGCAGCCAAAGATGGAAAAGTTCCATACAGGCAGTCAAAACAAGACCTGGAGCTTGTCATATGGCACAGATTAATTACCCTCCGGTAAAAAAATATTTCCTTTTATCTATTCTAATTCTCCCAACCCTCAATTTGAGTGGCTGTCCCCTGGTTCTGGTGTTGTGAGAGAGGGAAAAGAACATCCCTCTCTCCACTCCATCCGTCTCGTGCATGATTTTGTACGTCTCGAACATGTTCCCCCTAAGGTGCCTTTCTTCTAGACAGAAGAGCCCTAAAAGCTGCAGTCTTCGAGTGGTGCTGAGCTGAGTGACTTTGCTTCCCCAACTTATGTGGGTTTTCTTCTCCCATCCAGGTCCACCTGGTCACCTGCTCTGCTTTCCTTAGCTCTGCAAACAAGGCTGAATTCCTGGATTTAGGCTATGTAAGTTGTTTTTCCCAATCTGTCCTTGCGCACTGATTGCACCTGTGCTCCGTTGCATGAGCGCATCATGTTTCTGTGTTCAAGTGCACTCCTGGGCCTATGGCTTGGACCCAATCCTCCCCTCCCCCACCCAGTTCTGCCCCTTCCCCACATTCCCCCTCCCCGTAGAGGTTTGCAGACAGCTGGTGATGGAATAGCACATAGTGAGGGAACAACACTATGGAACAGCACTGCTAACAGCACTCCTTAATGTGCCATAAACGTGCTTTATGGCACATTTACAGCACCCTGAGCCACCTGTATCCTTGTTCCTCCAGGGATAACAGGGTCAGGATTGGGCCGTGAGTCAGGCCATTGGTCTGGTTGCACTGACCAGCAGCAGCTCTCAGGCAGAGAAGGATCTACTTGAGGATGCTGCCAGGTACTGAATCGAGGGCCTACTGCATGCAAAAACTAGTGCACTCCCACTGAGGGTATAATGGCCCCTCCCTAAATTTAGCTGTGACCATTAATACAGGTGATGTGTTGCAGAGTCCAAAAAGAAAAAGGTCCCTGCCCCAAGGGGTTTACAGGCTTATCATTCAGTACATGAAAACAACAGAAGCAAGGGAGGGACATTGGTTTCAGTTAAACGTGGGGTTGGTCTAAGGGTGTTGTTTTTTTTTTTTTCCAAAGCCTTAATGAAAAAGGTGAGTTTCAAAGGGTGTAAGGGAGGAGTGGTGTTCAGGAGGATGTTTCTGGTACTACTGGCTCTCTTCTAGGGTGAGGCCAGGGTTCAATGTATGCCCTCTTTACATTCTGTGCAGATTGAGGGTGCAATCCTAACCTGGAGTTAGGCCGGCACAGTTAGGTCGGCAAAGTTTGGCTGGCACAAGGGACTCTGTAAAGTATGTTTGGACCACTCTCGGAGTCAGACGTGTGCCATCCTCCCTGAGACTGAGGGTGGACCAAACATGCTTTACGGTGGCCCTTGTGCCGGCCAGACTTTGCTGGCTTAACTGTGTCGGCCTAACGCCAGGTTAGGATTGCGCTCTGCATGCCTTGTGCCTGGGTGTCATTCATCTCCCTGAAATTGTGACTCAGGACCAACAAGGGGAGCTTTTCCTCCTATTCTGGAACAACCCAAGCATTCTGGGTTGGAAAAGCCCTTCAGGGAGAGGTGTGTGTGCTTGTGAAGGTTGTCACCTTTGCAGCAGGTCAACTGCATTAATGAAAAATGTAATGTTCAAATAATCCCCTTCTCTGATTTCAGCAACTGATGGAGAGGCTTCAGAAAATCGTCAAGCTGCCCCATCGTCTGAGGCCTTCTCAAACCAGCAAGGTAGGTCTTGCAGAGTGAGCATTGTGCCCAGGCAGCAAGTGAGAATTTGAGTATTTTAGTCACCGTGTGTCCATTATTATTATTATTATTATTATTATTATTATTATTATTATTATTATTATTATTATTATT
>JAJKFI010000409.1:425355-442166 GCA_029204185.1 Lerista edwardsae
TGTGTGTGTGTGTGTGTGTGTGTGTGTGTGTGTGTGTGTGTGTGTGTTGGCGGGGAGAACCTTGTCTGCCCACCCATCCACCAGGGGCTTCCTTTTAGTGTGGCAGGATCTTTCCTGAAGACTTTCAGAGGGGGCCCCAAATACCTGAAAGCCTAGGGGCCTGGCCATGGGTTAATACGGAGGTGGCTTTTGAGGGGGGAATGGCTGCCTGTTGCTTTTCCCCGTTCGATGCCCTTCAGCTGGGCTTTGCAATCGGCATTCTAGGAAAGTCACGGGAGGGGAAAACAGCCGTCCTGATTAGCAAGCAGTCAGATGGGCAGGAACAAAGTGCCAGTTCCTGGAAGCCACAATGGGCAGATTTTTTTTTGGGGGGGTGGGGGTGTTTCATCGGACCTTCCTGGAATGACTGGCAACTGAGCCAGGATTGGAAAATGCGGAAATCTCATCCTGACCCTCATAGTCACGAGGGCCCCAGGAGTGTCGCTGCAGCAAATGCACTGGGAAATTCACCTGACGTGCCCCTGTGGTCTGACGCACACATGTTTAGATTTTTGGGGTGTGCATCTCAGGCTTTGCAGGACTCCTAAAAGCGTAATGTGTGCACAGGGAAAAAAAACTGTGCAAGTCTCGCGCCGGGACACCATTCAAAGGGGCAACATTAGACAGTCGGGAAATGTGTGGAGAGGCCCCTGTGAACCCCATGGGATCCTGCATTCAAGCTGGGTCATTCGGAGGAAGGGTCCAATTCAAAAAGGAATGGAATGGAAGTGGGGAGAAGAGGAGAGTGGTGGGTTAAATTGTTGGAATGGACAGGGTGAGGAATTAAAGAAGGCTAGAGTGCCACCTGGGATGTGGTGGCGCTGCAGGTTAAACCGCTGAGCTGTTGACTGGAAGGTTGGGAGTTCGAGACCACACGACGGAGTGAGCTCCTGTTGCTTGTCCCAGCTCCTGCCAACCTAGCAGTTCAAAAGCACCTAAAAATGTGAGTTAATAGGTACCATTTCAGTGGGAAGGTAACGGTGGTCCGTGTGCTACGGCTTATAGTCATGCTGGCCACATGACCACGGAAACTGTCCTTGGACAAATGCCGGCTCTTCGGCTTAGAAACGGAGATGAGCACCGCCCCCTACAGTCGGTCACGACTAGACCATTCAGTCATGGGGAAACCTTTACCTTTACCTTTTAGAGTGCCTTCAGTTTCCTGGCCCATCCCTCATTTCCTCTCAACTCCCACTCTGTCCTCCTTTTTTGATTCCAGGGGAGGGACAGTGGAAGTGGGAGGCATGCTGGCCAATAAGGCGGGTGCGGTGGCATTTGGTGTTCCATCTCAGGTGCCTGAAGGTCCTGACTATATGGCAGGTATTGAAGTGAAGGTACATCATAGTTCTCACTTAGGGAGTCATTATGCCCATTGTGCCATACAGTAGACAAAAAAATGAAAAGCTGTTGACTCAGAGGCTTAGTGTGGGCAGCTGGTCAGGCAGAAGAGAGTTGTTGGTCCTGCTTCTGAATCACCCTATGCCTGCAGCCTAACACGGTCAAGCCTATTTAATTCTGCCATTGAAGGTTGCTGGTGCATAGAGGGGAGAGAGGGGTGGAGAAAAAGTTGGGCTACACTGGCTTCAGAGCAGTACCAGCTGCCTGCTTGCCTTGTGCAAGTCTCCTGTTTGCCCTGGCTTTTGTTCCCAGCTTACCTGAGAAGCAGCTCATATCCAAAGTCCCCCCGGAGCAGGCCGTTTTCTCTGTCCCTATTTTTATCAGAATTTCAGAGAACTCTGCTGGATACAGTTCCCCGGCACTGGATATATTTAGGACCATTGACATCACGGACTGCTTTGCTTCAGCACAGCTGCTTGGTCGTGCAGGCAGAGGCTGCCTGCTCTGAAAACGTGCTTTTTGGGAGGGAGGGAGGGAGAAGCGATGGGTTCTGCTGGGAGCAACCAGAGGGAAACTGAGGCAGCGTGTCACAAGCCAAGTCACCGCCGGAGGAGGAAGGCCAGCTGGGAAAGGAGGAGCCAGCGGAGAGGCGCGATCCACTCGTTTGGGCGAACCTTCTGATCCGTAAGTGGGGATCTGTGCATCGAAGCAGGTCGGATCGCTGGCCTGGGTTTGTTCCTGGGGGAGGGGTGCCATTTTGGTGCCCCGATCCACCGCGCAGGAGAAAAGCGGCACAAGGCGGAAGCAAGCAGATGCAGGGAAAGGCTGGGGGAGGAAAGGGGAGGAGGATTCTTGCTTAGGCTTCCTTACAGTGGAATTCCTAGTATAGGGAGGGGCTGCTGTTCAGTGACAGACCCCCCTCCCTGGTTTACAAGTAGAAACTCTGCACTACAAGCTGGAGTCAGCGTCGGACAGCCTGACTCCGTTACAGGGCCCCTTTTTATGCAGGACAGGGGCCAGGGGGGTGGGCTGCAGGTTTCATAGAAAACAGGTGGGTTTTAAAGAGGGTTGAAAGGAAATCAGGGAGGTGGTAGGGTGAAGGGAGGTAGTGACCCTGAAGTAGGGGGCAGCAAGGGAGGAAGGGGCAGGTGTTCCCAGGAGCAGAATGGTCCAGGCAGGATGGAGGCGGAGGAGCAAAGTCGCGGACTAGAATGTGTCAGGATATGAGAGGTCATCCTTTTTTTCTTTTTTACAAAGGTGTGGCTGTAAAGGTGTGGCCTTTTTTCTTTTTTGCATGATGTTGCGCACACTGTTTTGATCTGATTTGTGAAACGGTTGCATTGATCGTCCTGTGCTTAACAATGTTCCATAAACTAAGCTGGGGGCTGAAACTGCAGTTTATGGAGTGCTGTTCTCCCCCGTTCCCCCCCCCACATGCTCATTCTCCTCTATCTGTTGCTTCACTTGCCTCAATATAAAGTCTGCAAGCCCCTTGGGGCAGCGACCTGTGGCCTGACTGGGTATACAATCCCATGTGTATAGATGGTATATGATGCAAATAAATAAATTTCCCCCCGCCCTTGATAAACCTTCCTAGAGTAGGCATAGGATATAAATGCAATTATTAATAATTAGTAAAAAGCATTAAACCCAGACTGATGAGGGAGGGACGGGTGTTCAGTAGGTTTCATGACTTAAAAACTGGTTAAAAGGGTAAAGATAAAGGTTTCCCCATGACCGAATGGTCTAGTCGTGACCGACTGTAGGGGGCGGTGCTCATCTCCGTTTCTGAGCCTGTAGAGCCAGCGTTTTGTCCGAGGACAAGCTTCCGTGGCCATGTGGCCGGCATGACTCTACGCCGTAGGCACGCCATTACCTTCCCACTGAAGTGGTCCCTATTTATCTACTTGCATTTAGGTGCTTTCGAACTGCTAGGTTGGCAGGAGCTGGGAAAAGCAACAGGAGTTCGCTCCGTCACGCAGTCTTGAACTCCCAACCTTCCAGTTGGAAAGACCAGCAGCAGTGGTTTAAACCACTGCGCCACCGCATTCCTTAAAAAAACTGGTTACTAATGCTTAATAAAGTTAAACCCCAGCTGCAGTCTGGTGTCTTCCTTGGGGGTGGTGCGAGGGTAATAGGCTACTTTAGAATGCCAGGTGCAGGGAAGTGGCAGCGAGATACAAGTATCTGGTTGTCTCGGGTACTCTATGAGGCATCTGGTGGACCACTGTGAGATATAGGAAGCTGGACTAGATGGGCCCTTGGCCTGATCCATAAGAACATAAGAAGAGCCCCACTGGATCAGGCCAAAGGCCCATCTAGTCCAGCTTCCTGTATGTCACAGTGGCCCACCAGATGCCTAAGGGAGTTCAGTAGACAACAAGATGCTTGCATCCTGTTGCCACTCCCTTGCACCTGGCACTCTGAAGTAGATTACTATTAATGTAAGGAGGTTGCCCAAGCCATCATGGCCTATAGACCACAATGGACTTTTGCTCCAGAAATCTGTCCAGTCCCCTTTTAAAGGCATCTAGGCCAGATGCCATCACCACCTCCTGTGGCAAGGAGTTCCATAGCTCACTTACCCGCTGGCTAAAAATGTATTTCCTTTTATCTGGTTTAACTCTGCCAACACTCAATTTCAGTGGATGCCCCCTGGTTCTGGTATTGTGAGAGAGGGAAAAGAAATCCAGTGAGACTCTTCGTATGTCTTAATTCTAACCAGGCAAGTTGGATCCACTGTGTCACCCCTGCCCCATCCATTTTCACTCATTCACTTGCTCATTCATAGTTAAAATATCAGTATTCCGCCTTTCTGACCCACAAAGCAGAATATCTCCCCCACCCTCATTTCAGTTACTAAATGACATTTTACATGTATTTTTTTAAAAATCAAAATGTTTTTTTTTAAAAAAAAAGATTAATAGCAACATCAGCAGCACAAAGTATATACCTGAGCATGTGCAAAGTGCTTTTCCCACCCAATGGAGCCATGCACTTCACTATCCGCCCATCTCTGGTCTTCCTTCTCTCCTCGCTTCAGGATGTCGGGCAGCTCCTGTTCCAAGACCCTCATGGTGCCAGGCTGCCCCTTGGCTTGTGAAAAGATGTCTCTGACAGGCTCCCTGGTGAGGAAGCCCACCATGCATCGGTACATCAGCACCAAGGTCCTGCTGGCCGAGGGTGGAGAGACCCCCTTCACAGAGCACTGCCGGAACTACGAGAATATGTATCGGGTAAGGACTGGGAGCTTGGCAGGCAAGTGCCTGTGCCCAGAGACTCCTCAGCTTGTGGGAAGGGGGCTGATCATATGTAGGGCTGGGACTGGAGTAGATTGACCATGATACATGTTTCTGCTTCCCCCCCCCACTCCTGCTTCATGAATTCTCCACCTGGCCCTTGAAGAGGAATAGGGCAGAAGAGGAAGTGTGAAGGAGAATTGTAGGCTAGAGTGTCAGATTAGAATGACAGAAGAGGACCTGTGGAGGAGAAGAGAGGAGTGGGCTATAGTGTAGGAATAGGGTGGAAGAGGAAATTGTAGTTTGGGAGAGGGTTGTAGGCTAGAGCATTGAAATGGATGGAAGAGAAAGTACAGAAGAAAAGGGAGTGGTGGGTTAGGTCTAGTCCACCACTCTGTTCTCCTCTGCATTTCCTTTTCTGTTCCATTCCCCTCTTTATTTCAGTTCCAGGGAGTGAGAAGAGGTGGTGGTAACTGGGGCACCTCCAAGTAAGCAGGGACCGGCCTTTGGCAGAGCACCCCGCTGGGAATTCTTCAGCCACCCCTTTTCTTATGCTTAGCAAACAGGAAGTCCTGCCTCCCAACTTCCTGCTCACCTTTTGGTATACTAAATCATAGGTATAGCTCATCATGGGTCCCATTGGCAAGACCTCCCCCCCTCCGCTGCAGAGGGGCAGCTAGCTCTGCAGAGCTCTGAGAGACCCCCACAGCAGTTAATGGGAGGAGCTGGGAAAGCTCCTGATTCTAATCCTACCTTGGCTATGAATTAGGGCACAATCCTAACCTGGAGTTTGGCCGGCAAAGTTTGGCCAGCCCAAGGGCCATCATAAAGCGTTTTTGGACCAGTCAGGGAGGCCAGCACACAGACACACGCCATCTTCCCTGACTCTGAGAGTGGTCCAAATGTGCTTTACGGTGGCCCTCGTGCCAGCCACACTTTGCTGGCCTATCTGTGCTGGTCTAACTCCAGGTTAGAAGTACGTTCTTAATGGGTATAGCCAGGCAAGCCAGTGCCGCACACCTACTTTACATTGCTTTTGTCACCATGGCCTACCTTACAGGGTTGATTGTAAGGATGATTGAGATGATGTGCATGGGAGACCCTGATCACAGCGTGTGCTGCATTTTATTATCATCCCTATCCCAAATAAGAAGCTTGCCTTGTGCCACTGCCCACGGACAGCTCCACTCAGCCCCCCCACACACACTAATGGATGCACCATCACCCTCCCTTGCCTTCCAGGCAAGCCAGCCTTCTGCACCCATTCAGCAGAGCTGAAATGGCTTATTGGCATTCTGTGACTGACCCTTCCCCCTCAGTACTCAGAACCTTCTCGCACTCCCTGGTTTCTGGCAGGCCCTCCAGATGGAGATTCAGAACCTGAAGGACCAGGTACAGGAGCTGCACCGGGACCTCACTAAGCACCACTCCCTCATCAAGACAGAGATCATGAGCGACATCTTGCAAAAGTCCCTCCAGATGGACGTACAGATCGCGTCAGAGTATTCCTCGGTGGAGATGATGAGGAGCGCTTTTGAAGAGGTACGACTTGCCGGGATTGGTTCAAAAGCCAGAACTGGCGTTAGTGACTGCAGGAAGAAGTGTAGTCAAATCACTGTGCCATTAAAACAAAATCCAAGTTTCTAGTCCTCATGCTCAGAGGCATTCAGGCAATGCAAGTATTTGTTGAAATCTCAGAAACTGGGGCTGGATAGGATTTCCAAGGGCTGCAGGGTGGAGGTATTTGTTCTCTGGACCCCCTCCTTGACTCTCCCCAAGTACAACAAAGAGAGACTAAATCATGCAAAGGTGTTGTGTTTGTGTAATTCATCCAGGGTGCTCAAATCCAGAGTTTCGTGTCTCTCCTCTCGCAAGTGGCCATAGGACTACACAAAGTTTCTGAATGGCTATCAGAATGTATTTGAAACAAAGACAAATGATTGTTCACATAGTGTTGATGTTTAGAGATTGTCTCCAGCTCAAGACCTCCTGGTGTGTGAGGGAGCACATCAAATGCTGGTGTGTGTCCCCACCTTGCCAGGCAATACAACAGCCACTGTCACCTCTACCATGCTTCCCCTCTGTTCCCAGTTCCCTTGCTTGGAAAAGGAAGAAGTTGGAGCAGAAGAGAAAGTGTTGGGCTAGATTGTCTGATGAATTCAGAAAGAGGATGGAGCTCAAGAGGAAGTGGGGATGAAAGAATCACACTTCCTCTTTCACTGCATTTCCCTCTCTTCAAATCCAGGGAAAGGGGTGCAATAAAGCGGGCAGCAATTTATGTGCTGGACTAATCCTGGCTAATTGAGATGATGCAACACATGCACCCAATTCTGCAAAATGCACCCAATTTTGTGTTGCAGACCTGGGAAGAAACATACCAGCGAGTGGCCAATGAGCAAGAGATCTATGAAGGTAGGGACAGTGTTCCTTCTCACCATGAAAGGGAGGTCAGGGGCTCTGTGCCGCCCCTTGGGGCATGTTTCAGGCCACCAATCAGGTGTCTTGTTGATAAGGAAGTTGGGCTACTTTGTGTCCAGGAGAAGCAGACAAATCTTGAACAAATTAGCTGATGGGGCAGGCATTGTCAGACCCAGAGTCCCCATGTTGTCAGAGACAGTGGCCTGTATGTGACCTTCCTTTGTTAACCTTCCAGCTGCCCCACGGTTCTCACTTGTTTTTGGCTGCAGCAACACATTTTGTACCAGAAGGGGTACCAGAAGGTGACCGTTGCTCCCACAAGCAGTCAGATGGCACAACTGAGAATCCTGTCTCCACCACACACTCTCTAATGTGCTCCAAGGCAGCCCAGAGGAAGGGGCCAAGGCTTTGTGTATGATCAGCCTTAGAGGCTGGGACCAGGGTCTGCTGCCACGTATTCTGGCCCTTTCCGCATGATGATGTGATGGGGCCCTGCTTTGAATGCCACCTCTAACAGCCGTTTGGGAGAGATGGCAAGAAGCAGGGATTTATTTGGGGTGGCACCGCAGCAGTGGCATTTCCTCCAAGTTAAGACCTACCCCTTCAGCAGGGATTGAGAATGTTTGTGACTTACTCCATTACACTCCTTTTTTATTTGAATCTCCTTGATGGGTTAATTTTATGCTGCAGCTTTATGCTGCCATGGCATTCGTGTCTGGGTCTTGTGCATGGGTTTAATTGTTTAATTAAACAACTATCATTAAATTCATTTAAACTGGCTGACTTTTTAAACTGAACTATTACGTTGGTTGTGAATTTTGCGCTTGCTCTTCTAGGGAAAGGTGGGGCTATCGCTCTTATAAATAAATGTGACCCTGCCCTCCCTCTTCTGCAGCACAGCTTCATGATTTGCTGCAGCTGAAGCAGGAGAATAGTTACCTGACCACCATCACCAAGCAGATCGCCCCGTACGTCCGCTCCATTGCGAAGGTGAAGGAACGGCTGGAGCCCAGGTAAGGAAGCAGGAATCCATCCAACAGGCCCGCCATCATCTCTGTTGCCACCATGTAGCAACCACAGGGAGTCTGCAGAGATCTGAACCCAGAACCTTGTCTGGAGAGCTGTGCCCCACTCCTGCCTTCCTGCAAGCCCCTCCCCCCAAAAACTCTTTTCTGGCATAACACCCTGGTCCTGAGGCTTGAATAAATACACATTTCTTTCTCATCGTACACCCGGCTCCAGCTACCTCAGTTCTGTGTTGTTGCTCCATGCTGAATTACAGATTGCAAGTGCCTTGGGCCAGGGCCCTCATCCTCTTCCCAGTTTGCAAAGAGCCAAATGGATAGATGATGTGTTATTATTCTTGGGGAACTTAAACCCTACTCTTCAGCGAGAGAGAGAAAAGGTCTCCCAGGGAGCAAAAACAAACTGTTCTATCATTTTTTAAGAGGGGATGTGGTGGTGCAGTGGGTTAAACCGCTGCTGCTGGGCTTCCTGACCAGAAAGTTGGCAGTTCAAGACTGTGCGATGGAGTGAGCTCCCGTTGCTTGTCCCAGCTCCTGCCAACCTAGCAGTTCGAAAGCACCTAAAAATGCAAGTAGATTAAATAGGTACCACTTCGGTGGGAAGGTTAGGGTGTTCCGTGCGCTACGGCCTACAGTCATGCCAGCCACATGACCACAGAAGCTTGTCCTCAGACCAACGCTGGCTCTACAGGCTTAGAAACGGAGATGAGCACTGCCCTCTACAGTTGGTCACTAGACCATTCCGTCGTGGGGAAAACTTTACCTTTTTATCATTTGTTACCTTTTCAACCAAAGCGGTTTTCAGAGCAAGTTGAGAGTTGTTGTAGGAGGGTGACGAACAGCACAATCTTAGGCAGGTTCAGCCTGTGTTGTCCTTGAAGAAGAGCTGGAGGACTTGGGGGGTTGTGGAGACAGGGGCTTTTCCTCTCCTGTCATCTGGCTGGCTGCCAAAGCAGCCCCCTTAATTTGTGTGTCATTTCACTGGTGTTCAGGTTCCAGGACGCAAAGGAGAAGGATGGACAGACGAGCAGCCTGCTGAAAATATATGACGACAGTGTGGGGACCACTGATGTCCAACACAGGTACCAGTCAAGTTGGGAGCTAGTTAAGAGTGTGGGGCTTACCCAGCCGGCCCAAACCTTCCTGGGACAGAGTGCCAGATGCTCACCCCCCCCCCCCCACACACACACTTTTTGGGATAGCTGCCACCTTCAATGCTTTAGGCCAGGGGTCTCCAAACTACAGCTTGAGAGCCAAGTCTGGCCTGCCCCAAGATTTTTTCTGGCCCATGGCAACTTACAATATTTGACACTGTTATAATTGGTATTCATTATATATAATTTCTCAGTGGCCTTGCTTCTTTGTAAATGTCACCTTTCTTTTTTGTTCTAATCATATCATGCCGATTACAAAAAGGATCCAAGTCAAACTTATTTATTTCAGTGCTTCTCAAACCTTTTAGCACCAGGACCCACTTTTTTAGAATGATTATCTGCTGGGGACCCACCGGAAGTGATGTCGTGGCCGGAAGTGCCATCATTGCGACACCACAGCCTGCTGCTTTTCTGAGAACGCAGCGAGAGGTTGGGTGATTTCTCAGCCCTTTTCCAATAGCAAAGTGAATCAGAAAGAAAAGCCCATTCACAACCTTGGTACAAGCAAAACAACCACACAGCCCACCCCCTTTGCAGTATCCCATCTTCCCATATTTTCAGTATGGCTACTCTAGGAGCTTCGCGACCCACCTTTGGGAACCACTGATTTATTTCAATTTCATTCAATTATAAAACTGATTTCTTTTCAACCTGCAGAAATGTGTAAAATAGACAATGTGGCCCTCCAACTAAAGTGTTTGGAGACCCCTGCTTTCGACTTCCATTCTTTTCCTCTACACTTCCCGCCTTTGTTCCCTATTGCTCAAGGCCACCACTCTTCTCATTATCTCTTCTGCTACATTCCCCTCTTCCTTTCTTGGATCTGGGAAGCGAGGAAGAGCATCAGAGGCAGGCAGTGGGCATTTGCTGATCCACCACTCAGTTGGTGAGGGGCCAGCCCCTGCAGAGCGCCACCCCAAGCAAGAGAACCATGCTTTCCAGGCCCCAACTTTCCCATTTGGCTTCAGGGGGTTCTGCTTTTCTCTGTCCCAGAGCCACCTTGACAAGCAGCAGCACCGAAGATTGGGAGCAAGCCCCGGAACCCCAAACCGAAAACCAGCCCATCTGCCCAGCTCCCGAGGAAGCCCTTCTCAAGAGCAAAGACTATTACAGGGGCAAACAGAAAAACAGAGATGAAAGCCCCTTGCAAACAGCAGCGGCTCACAGCGCGGCCAAGGAGGACGATCAGGAAGGGCCAGAGCTGCTCCTGTGCTAAAGCAAGCCCAGGAGAAACAAGAACCCTCCTGCAGAAGTCTGGTTGCAGTGCTCTGCTAAGGGGAAAAAATGGGTTCTGCAGAAGGCAACTCCAATTCTGCCACATGTCTAAATCAAACACATTGGCAATGTCTCACATCACTGCAAATCCTATTTCTGGCAGCAGTTCTGGCACCCAAGGCTCTACCAAGCACATCACATCCCTAAGGGCTAGAAACTTGCCTTCTTAAAAAAAAAAAGTGGGATCACTTTCTTTGCTCATTACCAAAGATATGCTTTTTTCCTTGCACTTGTGCGAGCATGCTGGAATATATACGTGCATCAAACAATTCCTCTTAAGGCTGCCTGCTGTGTTTCAGCAAAAGTCAGTTTTGACCTTGCTCCTTTCTAATCAACCTCTAAAATGGGTATGAGCGAGTGATCAAACCCCTCTTCGGGTAGCGATGGAGCAGAAGATCTCCCTTTGTGGATTTCTAGCCATATGGTGGTCCTTATTTATCCCTCCCTACAAAAGCCAGTGACAATCATTTGCTGTTTATAAGGAAGGAATTGGGGAGGGGGAATATCCTCAGGACTTTATTGTAGCAGGTGGGCTAAACCTTTTCTCCTGCCCATTGGGGGCCCTACTGACTGGTATGACAAGATTTGCTTTATCCACGCCACCATAACTTGTGCTCTATTTAAGAAAAAAGGAAAGGGGAGGGGAGAAAGACGACAGGAAGGCCGGCAATACAGTGCTTGTTGTGGTGAGAGCTTTTCTCCCTTCACACTGCTAGAACCTCAGGAGTCAACCAGTGAAATTATTGGCAGGAGATTCAGGGGCACTGGGTACAGGACAAGAGTGATTTGCCCTTACAGAAACCAACCCTGGGCACTGCATGTTACATCACTGGTGATGTCACTCCTCCCACCTGGAAAGAGGCCAGCCCAGAGCAGTGACTCATGCAGAGACATAGCAGGCAGGCTCCTCTGAGGACATGTAGTTGCAGTCTACCTGCAGCCTGAACCACCCACTAGAGAAACTAAGTGAAACTGATGATCCTCCATGAGACAAACTGAAAGAAAAGGCAGCAATAGCTGTAAATCATGCAGAAACTCAGAAGGCAGCCTCTTGGATGGACAGATACCTGGAGGTCATGGTGTTTTGGAATATTCTAGTCCTCACAAAGCAGAGAAGTCAAGGAGTTAATTCTTGTCTCATATAAGCCACAAAGCGGTTTCCATTTGGTCCAGGACCTGCCTTTTTATATCTTCTTGTTGTTAAGCAGTTCTCAAGAAACAAAAGAATATATACACGCACTCTTTTGCATTTGTCTTCAGTCATTTTGTTGGGTTTTTTTAATGTGAGAAAGGGGGGGAATATAGACACTTGCAAAAGACTGAAAAAATATTTGTAATGCTCTTTAGAAAATAAATAAAAGAAATAGGACCAGTCTATATTAGTTGCTCTCCACCGGCTGCTCAAAAAAGACTTTGGCTTCCAGCATAACAAAAGCCTGCCTGGAGAGAGGCCAGGGCTATGCTGTGGGCAGCAGATAGTAGCCAGTGCCTGGAGCAATTAGCAGCTCTGTGCTTTAAAAGGAAGATTTCAGGCTGAGCACTCTGATTAAGAATCAAGGCAAACCACATCCTGCAGGCTGTACCATTTAAAACCAACTGAGAATTCACATAGCCAGACCCAAGAACCAATTCAAAATTAAGATTCCACTAGTGTTAGATCCTTAGCAAGCAAGGTGAATGTTTAACCTGAGAGAGAGAGAGAGCGCGCGCGCTTGGACGGAAAAAGGGGTGCCACAAACCTTTGAAAGTTCTGATGGCCAGAGGACAGCAGGTGTCCATTGAGGTGGGAGCAGAAGCCTCGCCCCCACTCCTTATGACATCACCTGCTGCACAGGTAGATTAGATAACTTATTGGTTTTCAACCTAGTTGAAAGTCTACCACTTTTGTTAAAAGATTACAATATAAAATAAGGAAATTACAGATGGAAGAAATGGAAAAGAAATTTAAGATGACAAAACAAAATTTTTTTGAAAATGTAAACAGAGTAGGAAGATGGCTAGCATATAAATTAAAGAAAGAAAGACATAGCCGGACCCGAGAACCAAGAAAGAAAGGCAAAGAAATTACATTAAGAAATTAAGAAACAATAAAGGAGAAGAAGTGATTTCAGAGGGAATGAAAGAAATAATAGAAGAATTTTATAAGAATTCATATAAAGAAAAAATTGATAAAGAGAAACAAATTGAATATCTGAAAAAATATAATAAATTAAGATTATCAGAAGAACAGAAAGAAGATTTAGAAAAACCTATAAGCATTAGTGAATTGGTCGAAGCTATAAGAAAACAGAAGGTCCAGAAAGCTTCAGGACCAGACGGTCTACCAGCAGAATATTACAAAAAATTGGAAGAGGTATTGATGATACCATTTAAGAAACTAATTGAAAAAATATGGGAAAGCGGAGAGATTCAAGACGTGGGAGGAAGCAAATATTACATTGATTCAGAAACCAGATACTGATGAAAATGAAATAAAGAATTACAGACCAATATCACTACTAAATACAGATTATAAAATATTTACATCAATACTGGCTACAAGATTTTTAAAAATTCTGATACAATTGATGCATGAAGATCAAGCAGGATTCCTGCCAAAAAGACAGTTAACGAACAACGTTAGAATGATAATAGACATTTTGGAATTGTATGAATTGCATCCAGAAAGAAAATTAGCTCTGATATTTACAGATGCTCCAAAAGCCTTTGATAATGTTAATTGGAATTTTATGATAAAACAACTAGAAGAAATGCAATTTGGAGAAAAGATAATGAACGTGATGAAAGGAATATACTCAGTACAGAAAGTGAAGATAAAAATAAATGGAGAATTCACTAAAGAAGTAACGATAGAACAAGGAACACGACAAAGCTGCCCTGTATCGCCGTTACTATTTATCCTATCATTGGAGATTTTAAATAATACAATAAGAGATAATAGAATAAAAGGACTAAAAAAATCAAGGAGAAGAATACAAATTACAAGCTTACGCAGATGATTTGGTCTTTATTATAGAAGATCCTATAGCGTCGCTCCAAACCTTATTAGAAGATTTAGAAAAATATGGTGAAGTGGCAGGATTAAAGATTTAACTATAAAAAACTAAGATGATATTAAAGAATATAAAAGGGAAAGAGGAAGATAAATTGAAACTTCTGGCTTGCAAATTACAAATAAAGTTGGGAATCATAATAACAAAGAAGACAAGTATGTTAATGGAAGATAATTATCTGAAATTACTAAAAGAAATATCAAAAGATTTAGAGACTTGGAACAGTTTACAATTATCCTTGATGGGAAGAATTGCTACTATTAAGACGAATACTTTACCAAAATTACTATTCTTGTTTCAGACCATTCCCATAATCCTTAAGAATAATTTCTTCATAGATTAAATAGAATGATCATTAGATTTTTATGGCAAGGGAAAAAAACCAAGTATAAAACTGAAATTATTACAAGAAGATAAAAGAAGAGCTGGATTCGGTCTACCAGATTGGGAATTATACTACCAAGCAGCAGCTTTGCATTGGATTAAAGACTGGGCAAAAGCATACAAGACAAGACTAATGAAATTAGAATCACATGATTTACAAATTGGATGGCACACATTTTTAATATATGATAAAGAGAAATATTATGGACAATTTAAACAACAGATTTTGAGGAGATCATTATTGAAAGTATGGGAACAGATAAGATACAAGAAATATTTAAAGATATCAAGATGGGTTAAGCCCTTAGAAGTAATCAGCAGACCAGATTGGATAAGAGAAGATCAAAATAAGACATATCAAGAACTTTTAGATGAAAAAGGAAACCTTTTAAATAGATAAGAGCAAGAAAATAAAGGAATACACTTAGACCGGTGGGAAGAAATGCAACTTAAATCTAGAGTTAAAGAAGATAAAAAAACAGGAATATATCACGATGAAGTAGAGTTTGATAAGCTATCCCTAATGGAAGAAGATAAATACATTAAGAAGATGTACGAATATCTACTTAAACTTAAAACAGAAGATGAAACGATAAAAGAGACAATGATAAAATGGATGAAGAATTTTGGATACGAGGTAAATACAGAAGATTGGGAACAGATATGGAATACGAATATAAAACTTACTAAAGCATCATTTAAAGAAAATATCTATAAAATGTTTTATAGATGGCATTTGTCTCCAGAGCTTATAACTAAAATGTATAAAGGATCCTCAAATCAATGCTAGAAATGTAATGATTCAATAGGCACATATTATCATATGTGGTGGATTTGTAAAAAAGCAAAAGAATTCTGGAAATCAATACATGACTGGACTCAACAAATTTTGAAATGCGATATCCCATTAAAACCAGAGTTTTTTCTTCTCAATATGGTATCGATAATACAAGATAAACAAAGTAGATATTTAGCGGTACATATTATTACCGCGGCAAGATAAGTAAATGCACAAATGTGGAAGAATAATGTAATTCTGGAATTAGAAAACTTGATGAACTATATGATGTAGCTGAAATGGATATTTTGACTGAAAGACTTAAAGATGGAAATTTGTGCAAAATAGAAAATTACTGGAAACCGTTTTATGAATGGATAGACACCTCTATCAATGGGTTGAAACTTAATCAATGTGTTAAGATGTATTGTAATGATTTATTAAGATAAGAATAGATTAGAAATACTGCTATCCCAAGACAGTAATCTTTTTGTGTTACCCTCAATGTTCCCCTTTTCCCAAGGTTACCATTATCCTATACTGTACCCTTATGTTAAAACCAATAAAAAACTTTTACAAAAAAAGAAAGTCTACCACTTTTCTCTGATCCTGTTAGCAGTTCTGAGAAGCAGTTCCCTGATCGTGTTAGCATGACAATGAGCGACCACATCGATCCAGTGTAAGTTTGTTTTTTTTTAAACACAGTATCAAATCACCAGCAAAGAGCATTATGTTGGATCAATGCACAAACAAATCTTTTGCTGCTTCCCAAGTTCACTGGCTACTCTTTCTAAGCTGTTTCGATCAACTTGAGAAACCAGACGTGGTGGCAGGGCTGGAAGCACAGACAGGGTAGTCGGCAGACACTTGGGGCAGGGCCTTTGCGCCAAGAACAAGAAACCTGATGGCGCTCAGAAATACTTGAGAGCTTTAAGATGATACTGGAAAAAGGAAACACAACTTTCCAGAATCAGCGAAGACAGGCAATACTGGTGGATCTGAAGCTAATGCTTTTTCTCCCAAAATAACTGCTGTTTGTCACTGGAAAGTAAGAGACAAGAGCCTGTGTTCTGACCTTTTCTGGTCTACAGCCTGATGCAGTGCATGTTTACTCAGCAGTAAATCCCACCAAGTCCAATGGGGCTTTGCAGCAGCTAAGAGGGTGCCAGGACTGCAGGCTTGAGCCACCAGAGAGGGGAGGGAGGGAGCAACTATGGCACAGCCCTGGCTCTGTAGACGTGATGAGCCAATTTTGTCTAACTGGAAACTGCCAGAGCAGCAGAGGGAGCTGCAGGTCTGCATCCCTGTGCAGTAGTCATGTGTGGTTACTACTGTAACCCATCACTAGTTGGACATCGTCTCGGGGTGAGAGTCCAAGGCTCATTCATGGCTGTTTCCTTGCAGGACAGCAAGTCTGGACACAGTTCCCCAAGATCAGGGCAGCTGGTACCAATTCAGAAAACCTGGTATAGGGACTCTGGGGGAGAGGCTCCAGCCAAGGCTTGCAGGACTCTGGGACAAGAGCCCTTGGGAGGCCCTCAATGATGTGGCCTCCTAGGCTTTGGAAAGCACGCATGCATCAGCTCCCAGAATCCAGGTGGAAGCACATCCTTTGTCACACTGCCACGACAGGGGCAGACTCTTGTCTGTCTAAGGTAGGAAGATATAGACCACCCTCTTTCTTCCTGGTCCTCAATATGCCACATCCCCACTGATGCAGCAGCTCACTCCGGAGACAAGGCAGAGTCTTTCAAACGGTAGCCTTGAAGGTTCACGGAGAGCTGAGTGGGTTGCTCAGAAGAGGGCCCAATTCTCAGCACCCTTTGCCCAGGAGAATCTGGCTGGAAGCCAAGCACGCACCTCTAGCTTCACCACCCACCAGGCCGCTATAAGTGGCCTGAAACAGATAATCGGCTCTGCAGTGGATTAAGGTCACTGCTCACTCTTGGGCTACCCAGCCTAATGAAGCAGCAAAGCTCTCCAGCTTTCCACAGCTGGTAAGAGGAGACACTCACCGAGACAGCCAGAGACTGCAGGCTTGCAAGGTAAACACAGGGTAATTGTTGGGATATGTTTTGGAACACTATATTTAATTTGCAAGTTGAAAT
>JAJKFI010000409.1:447166-468434 GCA_029204185.1 Lerista edwardsae
AAGGTCACTCATCGTGTCCACCCTAAGGCCGCAACACTTTCCTTCAGTAATGCACCCACAATTTGTCAAGGCGGCAAGCTCCCTTGCTGTTGGCAAGCCTCTGCACGGGACATGAAGAAGCTCCAACTGCAAAACAGACCAAGACTTGTGAAGAGATTACCCAGAACAAAAAAAAGGCAGGCCTCAGTAGCCCAGGTCAACAGCCTCCTGCCAGGAAGACCAGAAAGCTGCCCTGGGACAGCAGCTAAGACAGTGCAGCCACTCGGGGGCAACTGTGCTGTGAGCATCTGTGCCAGGGTCCAACATGTGCGGAAAGGAAGGCGCACAGCAGATGCCAAGCCCAAGCGCCAACTCTACCTTAAGCAAAATCCTTGGCCTTCACTGGGACTGGCTTCCCTTGCCTCCTCCCCTAACACCAGACAAGCATCAACTCAAAGCATGACTGCCCCACCCAGGCCACTCAAGTCCAAGCACCAATTACCTCTACTCACAAGAAGTCCTTACACTCCTCTTCAGGGCCTCATCCCTCCACAATGAGGCGCAGGGGTGTTTCCTGGCCCTACCTGGAGATGCTGCAAGGGACTGCACTTGGACCTTCTGCATGCAAAGCAAACAGCTCCACCACCGAGCGACAGCCCCATCCCCCTTTGTGGGCCTAGAAAAGGAGCACCAATATTTCATTGCTGCCTCAAAGGCCTTGGGCTGGCAATTCCGAAGATCTGGGGCTGTTGCTCAGGACCGTGACGCTTGCTGAATCCAGTGGGACGTGCTGGTGAATAAACATGCACAGGGCTTCTGCAAAGTGTGCAAAACAAAGGGGGAGGGGGGAAATGAGGTGTGCAAAGAAAGGGCAGAGGCCTGAAACAGATAGCAGAACTCAGATATTCTTGATGTGGAGTTTGGTTTGGTTTTTGAAAAGTGCAGTCAGTCGCACCTGACAGCAGCCTCCAGGAGCATGAGAATTGATGTTCAAGGGCCAAGGAATTCAGGGGTGGTTTTTTTTGGAGGGGGGAGAAAAAGACCAACACACTAAGGAATTTTGCAGAATAAAGATCAACAATAAAAATGTCCTTGAATGCCCTTCTCTGGGACTTTGTGCTATAAGCAAGAAGTCCAACAATCTTAACCATCAATCTCACGACCCACGCAGAGCTGTACTGAACGTATTTGACTCCCCAAATAAAACGGGGGCACCTTTACAAAAAAGCAGCTACTGTTGGCATTTGACTAGAGTACACAAATCCCTTAATCCCCACACCACGACTCTAAGAGATGACTAGGAACAAGACGTGAACTGCTCTTTGGTATATAATCGTGAACAGGAAATTGTACACTGTGAGTCTGAAGGACAGAAGCGCAGCCCCCTCTTTCTTGGGTCAGAAGCGCAGCCCCCTCTTTCTTGGGTTCTCGGCTGTGAAAATATTGCCACAGGAGAAAGTCTGGGGAACGTCCTTTCCAACTACAGAACTGTAGATTCCAAGAACTGAGACAGGCAAGGAAGCTCACTCCCAGGTGAAACAAAGTTACAAAGCTGAACTGACAAAAGGGTGTGTGTGTGCGTGCGTGTGTGTGATGTCAAGGTGACAACAACCAACACCGAAACACAAAGACACATCTTTCCATTCATTGGCGTGACACATGCCTGGTTGCCTGTCATTGAGCAAAAAGGACACATTTCTGAAAAAGCCCCTTGAGAAAAAAGGGGACTTTCCTGTGCCTGCCGGTCTCTTTGGCGAGCACCCTTCCAAGAATGGTGGGGGTAAAGATCATGCATCAAAGGAAGTCACGAGGGGCCTCAGGGCTGGAAGCCCACCTGCAGCCCAGCCAGGGAGCGTGTGCTTGGCCCAAAGGGATCCCCCTAGCCTGCTCAGAGATTGGAGCAGGGCTGCTCTAACCTGTTAAGAAACTCAAACAGGAGCTTTGAAACAAGTTTGCACTGGAGAGGCGAGCTTCCATCTGGGCCCACGGAAACGGTGGTTCCTCCAAGAGCAAACTTGCTCTTGAGACCCTGCTGCGGTTTCAGTCCATCAGAATGAGCCCCCCCCCCGCCTGAATCAGCCATGATCTGTTTGAGAGTTCAGTGCAGCCTCAGAGATCCAGAGGAACCCTCCACTCCTGTGCCTCTTCAGGTCCCATCAAGGGTGGGCTTCTATTTTTGACTATGGCAGACTAAGATCCTGAGCTTCTGCCTAGCCCTTAAACCTCCAGACA
Source organism: Lerista edwardsae (assembly GCA_029204185.1). Taxonomy (NCBI): domain Eukaryota; kingdom Metazoa; phylum Chordata; class Lepidosauria; order Squamata; family Scincidae; genus Lerista; species Lerista edwardsae. The sequence goes on from JAJKFI010000409.1 coordinate 449,378, forward strand.
AAAATCACCACTAAGTGTATCAAGACCGACCCGCTGGCGAACCAGCAAAGCTACTTGTCCATGCGGCACAGCGCGGGTGGCGCCTGGAGCCGGGCTCTCCCCCACCCCTCGTCCCGCTCGAGCCAGCCAGCGCCAGGTCCTCATGGCTCCACCTTCACCCCTCTGATGAACGGCAGGCCTGTGGGCACCCGCCTCTTATACGCCAGGTATTCTTCCCCGAAGAAGTGGATCAGCGTCATCTCCTCCTCTTCAATCCGCTCTCGGAAAAAGCGCCAGGACACCAGCGTGTAGCCCACGACGCAGATGGGATTGCAGAGCAAGATCTGAGACGAGAACCAAAACGGAGAACGGTTATTGTGATGAGCTGGGGAGATGGCAGAAGAACAAGCATCCCTTGGCCCAAGGCTGGCCTCTCCCTCTTTGTCTTCAAATTGGAGTGGGGGTGGCGCAATGTCAGGTAAGGAAGGGTTAGAAGGTCTTGGCTGGCCCTGCTTTGACTTGACCATTTGAATGATAAGCTTAAGAGGCTCGCAGGGCACAATCCGAACCTGGAGTTAGGCCGGCACAGTTAGACCAGCAAAGTTTGGCTGGCACAAGGGACACTGTAAAGTATATTTGGACCTCTCTCTGAGTCAGAGAGGCCAGCACACAGACGTGCACCATCCTCCCTGACTCAGAGTGGTCCAAACACACTTGACGGTGTCCCTTGTGCCGGCCAGACTTTGCTGGCTTAACATTTGCTGTGCTTAACTCCAGGTTCGGATTGCGCTCTCAGTGTTCACAATAGCCGTAAATGGAGGCAGCAGCCAGGCAGGGACCAACAGCTGTTAGGCGCCTGCCCACTCAGAACGGCTGCCACTGCACCTGGTGACTATGTTGGCTAAGAGACTGCATTGGGAATCAGGACTTTCTCCAGTCCAAGTTTCCCTTCTTGCTCGGTGGCCTTCAGCAAGCCCACCCTCCTCTCAGGCTCAATCGTCTCCATCAGCAGTATGGGAATAGGAACTACCTCCTCACTACACAGGATTGTTGCAAGGACAACATTAAAATATGTGAGGAGGGCTTAGCATGCCCAGGGCCCCAGGTTTTAAGATTGATGAGCTGGAGCGGGTTCAGGGGAGGACAGTGAAGAGGGCAAGGGGGTCTCAAAGCCAAGCCCTACAAGGAACAGTTACAAGAGCTTGGTACATGCAGCCTGGAGAAGAAAAGACTCTGAGCACAATCCTAAGCACAAGGGACACCATAATGTATGTTTGGACCACTCTCGGAGTCAGGGAGGCCAGCACACAGACATGCGCCGTCCTCCCCAACACCAAGAGTGGTCCAAACATGCTTTACGGTGGCCCTTGTGTCAACCAAACGTTTTTGGGCTAACTGTGCCGGCCTAACTCCAGGTTAGGATTGCACTCTATGACTTTAAGTATCTGAAGGGCTGTCGTATAGAAGGAGGGGAGGGTCTGCTCTCGGTGGCTCCCCCAGGCAGGACTGGAACCAATGGGCAGCTGTGTTTGTCTCCAGTGAGTAAGATAGCATTACAGTATTACTGAATGCAATGGGCTTACTTCCAAGTCAAATAAATACGTTTTCAGACACCTCTACCAATGGGCTGAAACTACAGGGAAGGCAACTGGCATTTGCAGGGTGATGGGTCTGAAGCTGGAGGGGTCTATGTAGCCACCACAACTAATGTTCCTTGACAGACTCCTCCACAAATCTGTCTAGTCTCTTTGCAAAGGCATCTCATCCAGCAGCCATCATTGCACCCACAGCCACAGAGCCTCAAATCCACCCCACAGGGTGGTGTTAGTGGTTACCCCATACCTGCGTGCCAATGCTCCAGTAAAACCACCCCACGTAGGCAGGGTGACGAAACCAGGCATACACGCCTCGGGTTACCAGGGTGTGTGTCTCGGATTTCTCGTTCTGGACAATGTGGTTGAAATTGGAGCCGGCTGTGAGCATGGCGGCTTTCCTGAGGCAGTCCCCGAAAACCACCATCAGCAGCCCTGCTGAGCTCAGCCAAGTGACCTGCTTCATCCCTGCAAAAGAAAAAAGGAAACAAACATGAACAGGGGCGTTCCACAACACAGCACTGCTGGGGTGTCAATGCAGAAGTGAAGGTCAGGAGAGAAACGTGCCTATGCCAGAATCGAGGGACCGGGGCTCACCTGTGGGGAGTTAAACATGATTTTCAGGAGACCAGGCATGACTGCTGGCACCTGAAGGAACTCGCCAAATGCCTCCTTCCCTTATCAGATGGCCCACCAGCCAGTGCCACAGTTTCCTCCCCTCTTCCTGGATTCAAAATGGTCAAGGCGAACAGGGTAGAACAGAAAGTGGAAAGGTGAGTAAGAGCACAATCCTCACCTGGAGTTAGGCCGGCACACTTAAGCCAGGGAAGTTTGGCTGGGCCACCGTAGAGCGTATTTGGACCACTCTCGGAGTCAGGGAGGATGGTACACATCTGTTTGCTGGCCTCTCCGACTCAGAGAGTGGTCCAAACATACTTTAAGGGGGCGCTTGTGCCAGCCAAACTTTGCTGGCCTAACTTGTGTCAGCCTAACTCCAGGTTAGGATTGTGCTCCAAGAGGCAAGAGCAGCCGTTCTCAAACTTACTGCTGCCACTTGAACCCTTTACCTGTGGCACACTGTCATGGCAGTGCCATTGCACACAATCATTGCACACAACGGAGTGCGAGATTTCACATGATCTCAGCCCAGTGAACCAGGAAGAAGAGGCCGTGTGACGCCTCTGTGAGTGCGCTACGGCACCCATTGGTGCCACTGTGCACAGTTTGGGACTCACTGGAACCATTCTGGCCCACCACTCGCCTCTCCTTCACACTTCCTCCTCTGCTCCATCCCCCCTCTTCCTTTTTTTTCAATCCAGGGCTGGTGTGTTAGAGCATAGCTGTGCAATGCACACAAACGCAGGAGTGAGTCCCTGCAAAAATCAGAGGACCTTAATTTTGAGAAAAGCATGTTGCAGATGCAGGAGCAGGAAGGTATAAACCTCACCTCGGCTCAACTGCAAGTATACGTGCTTACCAAGAAGCATGCCCCACTGAGCTCAATGGGACTTGGGCCCAAATAGGTATGCATAAGACTGTATTCCTCCCACCCACCCCATCTAGGATACGGTAACAGCCCTGGGCCACCTTACAGGGCTATTAAGAGGATTCTATCTTTTCCCAACAACATCTTTGATCAGCCAGGGAGAGACGGCTTTCATTTTCAGACACGTCTTATTTTATACATTCTGAGCTTCCCCCAAAGAGAGAGACTGAAACATTTAATTACAAAAGCCCTCATAGATCAGGCCAAGGCGCATTTTCACCCAGTGGCCCATCAGCTGTCTCTCAGAACCCCACACGACAAAGAGAAGGCATAGCCTGTTCCCATGACTGCTCCCCTATAACTGGCATTTAAAGGTACCACCAACTCTGGAGACATCTTGTGGCACTGAGTTCCACAAGCTAACTACTTCCCAAATCTTTGCTAGCAACGGCTGACCTGGACAGACAAATTTCTCCACGGTGAATTCCACCCAGGAGGAGACAGCCGCCAGGTTGTATTCGAAGCTGTGGTTGAGCAGGAAGGAGTCCAAGGACAAGCTTCTGGGGTTGTGAATGGCCGTCACCAAGTATTCCGAGTAGTGGAAGAGAGAGAGGGAGCACATGTACCTGCAGAGAGACCACACCAGGGACAGTCAAGCTGGGCTCAAAAATATAATCCCAGCCACATTTTGCTCTGCCTCAAAGGCAGCTGGAGACTCCACACACACTATGTTTACTCAGAAGTAAGGCCACTTTCAATGGGACCCAGGTTTTGCAGCCTTAACCGCTAAACAGAAGCCTTTGCTGTTTAAATGAACATGTTACAAACATGCAGCTGACAGGCCCCCATGCCTGAGCTAAAGGGAAAGATGACTAAGGAAGCCCTGCCCCAGAAAACCACACCCCTGGCTGGGGAACACAGGGCTGGGACTAGGCAGCACTAAAACCACAATCCTCAGCTTCAGTTGGCCTCATGGATGAGCCAGACCACGACTGTGAGTAAATTGCAGGCAGCCAAACTCAGGTTCCCTCTCCAGGCATTTTACTGATTTTGCAAGCTATGCCAAGAAGCCGCGCCCTCTTCCTCTCTCTTACCAGCCAAAGTGTCTCCATGTAGACTGTCCAAAGCTGAGCAACAAGCCACAGCCAAAGGCGAAACCCAAGAAGCAGGCACGGATGGCTATCTGAAAGGCAAAGGCACACCCTGTCAGGACCCAAAACGCAGCCCCCAAAGGCCTCCTGCGGTAGCCCAGGCATCGGCAGAACTGGGAGCCAAATAAAATGCCATGACCACAGTTGGCTATCACCTCTCTCTGTTCCTCTCTCCTCTTTAACAGGTTACAAAGGGGATCAGCCCCTCCCGATGCCCACCACATGCCAGAACTTCAGGCCTTCTCCCTCAGCACCTCACATTATTATATTATATATTAAAAATCATTATAACATCTAATAATGGCACATTGTATAATATTATGTCTTATATTAACATATAAAGTTTATCTAAAAGATGCATATACCACTTTCTCAAACCTCAAATCAAATAATACTAATAGTGCATTATGAAGTATTTATTATAATTATCCACGTATATTTTAAGGAATAGCACATTAGCATTATATATTAATTTTTGTCACAGCGGAGCAGCCGGCGCGTGCCTGAGAAGCTGAGTGGGTCCCGGCCCCGAGGGGATGGCAGTTGAACAGATGGCAGTTGAACGGCCAAGTCCTTCCCGGCCACGCCCCCGCGAGTGACTGACGGCGCGAGGCCACGCCCCGCCTCACCTGGTACATGCCCCCAGGTCCTCGCCCCCAGGCCAGCAGCAGAGCGGCGTTGACTCCGGCCACGTGGAGCGCCAGCGCGGCGCGGCCCTGGAAGCCGGGCCCCAGGAGGAGCGCCGGTGGCGGCGCCGACAGCAGCAGCGGTACGGCCGCCACCGAGCCGCCCAGCACGAATGCCTTCAGGCTGGTGCGAGCCTCGCCTCGGCCGGCCATGACGGGCGGGCGGCCGACGGCCCTGCTCTCGCGAGAGAAGGTTGCAAGCACCACCTCGTCTCGCGAGACTTGGGTGTCTGCCGGCGAAGATGACAAGCGCCTTCCTGACAACACCGCGAGATCTCAAGGCTTAGACTGGAGAAGCCGTAGAGTAGGAGACTGCAAGACTCACTGTTGTCCACTTCTGGACTGGGGTTTTGAGTCCTCCTCCGCCCCACCCCCTGGAGTTGGACCTAGGAACTGCCTCCAGAGGACAGGTTGCAGTGCACTCTTTCCTGAGCATGATGCACCCGTTGTCTGGCTGGAGGCTACTTTCTTTCTTTTTTTTACAGCAACCTTGTAAGGGAGGCAGGAGTTGTTCTCCCCGTATTGCTGGCAGAGAAGATCGAGCGGTTTGTGCAAGATCGTTTCATGCATTCACAGTAGAAGCAGGATTTGGACTGAGGAAAGCGTGATCTTCAGCCTGCCAGTGTTACAGTGCACCACCTGGCAACACTTTAAAACAGAATAGTAACACATTCACAAATAATAATTGTAGGGGGCGATCTATGCTGCTCCCAGCGTACCGAAGGCATTATAATGACAATTTGTCTCGTTCTTGGCTGCATTATGTTTATCGGTCGTGCTGCTTTTATCCACGCGCCTTTTTTTGTACTGTATTTCATATTGCTGCTTTGGTTATTTGCATTGTGGTTTATTTGTGCTGTTACCTCTTGTTTTCTTTAGTGCACTGTTGGTTATTGTTTTGCATTGTTTATTGCATTTGATTGTGATTGTTGTGTATAAGCCAGCTTGGGCACTTGCCTAGAAATTGCTAAGGAAACAAATGGATGAGCGAGAGAGAAGAGTTATTATGTCTCTTCGTTAAAGTACCAAACAAGGAATGACTGCAAGTTAGGGGAAACCCTGCAACGCTGTACTAGGATTGTGATGTAGTTCTTACATTAGTCTTGTATGGTAAATATCATAATCCCCATTTTGCAGCTGGGGAAGTGTTCTGCCAAAAACTCCTGCTGGGCCTCGCTGAGGGCCCTGATGCCCACTCTAGGCTAACTAGTTTCCCCTCCAGAGCGGCCTCAGAGATAGGCAAGAGGGAGGGGGTTCAGTCACCCACTGGGCCACCTCTGTTTCAGCAGCTTTGATTGGAATCACTGTCTGGCTAGCCTCCTCCAGACTGCCCTCATCACTGGCTTAGCTCCAAACTACCCTTAGTCTAACACCAACAAACCCCACCGCCAAACAATAGGCAGTCAGCTTGCCCAAGCCGTAGCTGCCTCCTCCACTTAGTGGCTCCAGGGGCATGGTAGACATACAACAATTCCCAATGGTTCCAAAACAACCTTACCCCAGGCAGGCACCTGGTATTCTTCTCTGGCACCTTCCCAGGATGCCTTACTGCACCTCCTGCCTCCAACTTTATACTGAGGCCAGCCAATCAGTGGGCAGGCTTTAATTCATCAGCCACCCCCATCTACAAACCTCCCTTCCTAGCCAGGGGCCTCATCAGCCTACAGCTGTGCTCCCAGGCTTGCAAAGACCTTGATGTTCTTGTTATGCCATTGCAACCAGCCGGCTGGGGCTGCTGCACTGGCTGACCCTGTGCCACGTAATCCTCTTTAAGCAGGCAGCAATCCCATCCTGAAAGTGGCATTCTCTCCCTACTATAGTTGGAAACGACTGAGGGAGGGAGAGGCTTGCCCAACAACATCAGCTGAGGTTATGACAGCTCAGCTGCTTACAATGCAAGCCCAGTCATGCCTACTTATGAAGTCCCATTGATTTCAAGGATTCTTAGTCCCAGGTAAGTGTATGTAGGGTTGCAGCCTAAGCTATGAATTGAAGCAAAGCTGAACCCCTGCTCTTGTTAAATGGTGTGCTGTCTGAAATGGTTGCAAGAAAGGGGCTTACAACAGCCCTGTGGTATAGTCCTTTTTAAATATTGCAGGTCAAAAGTAGAGCTGACGTTGGTTTGGATTTTCAGACAGAAAAAATCCACATTGTGTATTAAAAAGCAACTTTTACTCCACCTCTCAATTTGCTGGAAAGATTCGGCTGCTTAAACAGCAGCCCCTCCCAGCCCCATGTCCAACTGCAGGCAGAAGCCACATCTCGTCATTCCCATTTTTATCACTAGAGGGGGCTTATGGGCTGCTTTTAAGAGGTTTGCAAATGGACGTGGTGGCGCTGTGGGTTAAACCGCTGTTGCTGAACTTGCTGACTGGAAGGTTGGCAGTTCTAGACCACGCAACGGTGTGAGCTCCCGTCGCTTGTCTCAGCTCCTGCCAACCTAGCAGTTTGAAAGAATAGAATAGAAATGTGAATAGATAAATAGGTACCACTTCGGTGGGAAGGTAAACGGTGTTCCGTGTGCTACGGCGTAGAGTCATGCCAGCCAGATGACCACGGAAGCTTGTCCTCGGACAAACGCCGGCTCTTCAACTTAGAAACAGAGATGAGCACCGCCCCCTATAGTCGGTCATGACTAGACCATTCGGTCGTGGGGAAACCTTAACCTTTATGCAAACATACCTGGGTACTGTTTAATGTGTGAACAACCCTGGGGTCCAGAGTTTATCAAAATCTCTGTGGCTGTGTCCCAAGTCTTCTGGCAATCAAACATCAGCTGTATTCTCTGACCATGTAATTCTCTGTATTCTCTGATCATGTCAAAATCAGAATTGAGACGGGGGGGGGTGATGCCCCATACCTGTGCCCCCCCCCCAATCCTGAATGTGCGGAAGAGGCTCTTAAAGCCCATCTTGGGAGCACCAAGAAGCCAGCAGTAGTGGGAGAAGACTGCTGAATATGTACCACCACACACACACACACACACACACCCCTCCTCCTTGCCTCTCCCTGCATTGGGCCTGTTATACACTCCAAGCCAGTTACAAAGCTGGCTTACTGAATGTGCCAATGACTTTTGGACAATCAAGCAGGGTAAATATTGAGAAATGAACTCCAGCTGGCTCGGGCCACAAAAAGTGCAGACAATTGGACCTTTCTGAATCCACTCTTAACTCACACTTTGCACACACCCGGTCGAGTGTTGACTCACCCTTTACTCCATTGTGTACCTCAAGAGGGTTTTTACTTCCCCCCAAGCCAGCCCTTTTCAGATTGCTGAAAGCCATCAACTAAGGACACTTGAAAACCTCCGTTGCCCCAGGACGCATCTCCAAGGAAAGTGTGTTCATTGTCTGCCCAGACATTCGCTCTGTTTTTTTCCTGGGCTGAAAGAATCCCAGCTTTTTGTAAACTCTCTCCATCATTGCCCTCCGCTGCTCAAAGGAGCCTTTGCAAAGTCCAGTAATTGCAAAGCGTGACTGCTCCTCCCAGGCCTCCTGCCCTGATTTGGGGGCTTTCTTGGGCCCCCCAGTTTTGTCCCCACACACACACAACTCTGTGTTGGTATCGAAGCATTTAGCAAACTAGGTCAGAACCTAGCTCACTACTATGGCTGTTTGAAAATGGTGTTACTTTTCACAGATTTTGTGACCTGAAAGCACCATGACGTGCTTTTATTCTAAGTTCATTCCAAGTTATCATTTTCATTAACTTTAAATGTTTTTAAATTACATTAGGTAGGTGACATAGTGTCGGCAGATGCAGCCACAGTGTTATTTCTAATTGGAAAGGTATTATAATTTCTGCAAAATATCTTAAAATACCAAAAGGCGGTGTTCTGTGTTATTGTTTTTCCAGGCATTTTAACATCAAAAAGGTGGGGTTTTGTGTTTTTGACCCAAAGCACACACACCCCTACTCACTAACGGAATAGAAACCCTTGAAAAACCTACTGTATGATATTCCAAATCCAAGCCAAATCAGTGGCTAAGACCCACTGAACATAGGCTACTTTGGAGTAAGCAGGCATTGCAAGGCTGTAGTTGTCTCTGTGTAAGCTCCATTGGACAGGGGGGAACTTCAGAGGAAGCATGAGGTAGGGCTGCAAAATAATCTCCCGTGTGTGTAACCTGGGCATAAGTTCAGTTGAACTCAGAGGTTACTACCATTTTGATTTTTTTACATCTCGGATACATCTCGGAGCAAAAAAGAATGGACTTTCTTCACCAAATGCGAAATGCATTTCAATGCCATCAATCAATTAACTGAGTTGTTGGTCCCGAGGCCAGAAAGTGTCCACAGCAGGTGCTCAAATCAATTTTTTCAGCTGGTCCAGACTTCGCAGATAATAACATCAGAAGATCCCTGCTGGATCAGGCCCAAGGCCTATCTAGTCCAACATCCTTTGGTCCCACAATGGCCTCTGGAAGCCCACAAGCAGGATATGAAGGGTGGTGGGATTCAAATAAATTAACAACCGGTTCTATGTCTTTCAGGGCGGCCGCTGCCTTTCTTCCCTCTCCCAACCTAAAATTAGCAACCGGTTCTGCAGAATAGGTGAGAACTGGCTGCATCCCACCTCTGGAGATATCCCCCTCTTACCATTGCAACTGGCATTCAGGGTAGACTGCCTCTGAACCTGGAGGTGCCATACAACAGTCCTTGCCCTGAGATCTTTATTACTATATTGTATTGTCCTTTTAAAGATAAACCATCCTGGGAGCCTCTTTGAAGGAAGACAGGCAGGTTATCAATAGCATACAGTGTAAAATAGAATTGTAATTAGAGGTATAAATGTAGATAAATCAAATAGTATCTTCATCATGTCTAGTAGCTGATTATAGAACATATCCTCTCTGCGTTTGTCTGCTTCCTCTTTGAAAGCCATCTAAGCTCATGGCTGTCACCACATCTTGTGGCAGTGAGTTCCAGAGTTTAATGTTTGTGAAGAAGGCCTTCTTTTGTAGATAACTTAGCAGAGAAAGATGGCATGTGACCATTAACATGAAGCGTGACTTACGCAATTTCTCATTTCACTTTCTCCACTGGGAGGGCTTGCCGAGGTCTTCCTTGCCCCAAAGAGATGATCTTCTGTATCCATTTTTCCCCACCTGTGAACCCTCTGCGGTCCTCAGAGTCTGAAGGAGCAAACCTGGAAGGGAAAGTCTGTGTGAGGCTATGTTTTGGGGGTTGTATGGAAGTACAGACCCCATTAATACGGTACAGCCTCTCGCTCTCGAGCGTGACCGTGTGTGAATGGCTGGATGGAGCTTAACTCCAGGGATAACCTTCTCACAGCCCAAGCAGAACATTGCGAATTAGTCCCATTTTGCGGTCAATTTTCCACTGCTCAGAGGGCCCTCAACACCACACAAGTTGTTCAAACCCGGCTAGATGCAGCGTGCCGAAGAGGCCAAGCCAGCAAGAGGTTCGGGGGACATGCCAGAGGCTTTTCAGCAAGTCACTCATTAAAAACAGCCTGCTGGGGAGAAAATATCCATGTAATTAAAATAATAGGGAAGCAAATTGGAGCACAATTCAGGGATGGGGAGGGAGAGGGGAGCGTGGAAGACTGACAAGAAGCTCCAAACGGTGGGGAGGAAATGCAGAAAGAAGACGCAAGACCCGTTGAGAAAAATTCACTGCCTGGGTTTTTGCATATCAAGCTGCCATAAAGGGCAGAGGAGCAGGTTGGGCTTGTTTTCTTCAAATCAGTTGGCAGCACTATGGCAATCTCGTAATTAGGGTTAGGATAGGCCTGGAGCCTCCCAGAATCAACATTACTCATCAGGGGACTACTGGAAGCAAGCCTGGAGAGGTCATAGAGTCATAGAAAGTTGGCGTTGGAAGGGACCTCAGAGGTCATCTAGTCTAGCCTCTTGCTCAGTCCGGGTGACCCAGTCTTCCTGATTTTAAGAAGGCCTCCAGAAATTGCCAGCATTTCAACACATTGGGGGGGGGGGGAACCCTCCCGGAATAGGTCCAGCCTCCCTGCCAGCAACGTAGTATAGCAATTTAAGGGCCATTGGTGCAAAGCTATCTGTGCTTGATTTGGGCATAGCGCCCACTCCCTCAGGGACAGGGAACCTTCTCATCCACAGTTTCCATGAGAAAGGGTGGGGGCTCTCCTCTTTTCACCATGCCTCCCCCAGCCCTTTGACTGTCAAAAGGGCTAGTTAATACAAGACTAGCTCTGCTTCCGAGGGGTCCTTGGCTTTCCACACAGCACCAACTGTGGCTGGCCCTGTGGTGGGCGAAGATCAGCATAACAAGGCGCATTGGTTTGCTAATTGTAGCCCTGTTTTGAGAAAGGGCTTTAGGGGGAAAGGCAGTGAGGACTTTATGGCGAGGGAAATGCATCCCCGGCTGACAAATTGCTCCTGCTTCTGTGGCTGTGGTCCTGCCCATTCCACCCTCCTCCCTTACTTTCACCAACATCTGGCCCACAAAGAGTCCTGAGCAATAAACCCTCCGGCATGCCCCATTCACTGGCCAGCCGCCATGTGCATGCCAGCACACTGAAAGCACATTGAAGGCATGTCTTTGTCCTAAGACTGAAAGGCATGTCCAGCTGGGTGGATTGGGCCCAAGACCTTCCTACACCAGCATCCCAAATTCCCTACGGTGCCTCACCACAAGCAGGATCAGGGCCTCTCCCCACTCTCCCTCGCTGCTCTCAGACTTTCAGTGAGTATACACTGCTGTGTTCCAGGAAGGAGCATCGTGACTAGTAGCCATTGATAGATTTGTTTTCCATGAGTGTATCTAAATTCCCATTCAAAACCATCTAAAGCTAGTGGCCACCACTTCATCAGGTGGCAGCAAGTTCCATAGGTTAATGCTACCAGAGCTTCCTAAATCCCCCACAATAAGCTTCTAGCATTGTGAGGGGGGGGGGAAGCTTCTCTCTTCCCCCCTCTCTCAACTGTGCATCTTTTTAGACACCTCCATCATGTCCCTTCCAGTAACTGCCTTTCTTTCCAAGCCCAAACACCCTTCCTCCAGCTCTGTAGCACTGGGATTACTCATGAGCAGTTCCAGAAAAGCCCTGAAGGGTGAGGATACAGGGCAACAATACCAGGGAAAGGGATGTTGGGGGTCCTTGCGAATCTCAGGGTACTAGCAAACAAATGTTCTTTTTAAAGTGATTGTCTACAATAACTCTTGTTGGTTTGCTTTATCCCTGTAAAAAGAGCCTCAAACAACATAATAAACCTGGAATTAAGTGTATGTGTTTGGAAGGGGAGACTAAAGGCGCAATCCTAACCTGGGCTGGCACAAGAGGCACCGTAAAGGATGTTTGGACCGCTCTGGGAGTCAGGGAGGATGGAGCACGTCTGTGTGCTGGCTTCTCTGACTCCAGGAGCGGTCCGAGCATGCTTTACGGTGGCCCTTGTGCCAACCAAACTTTGCTGACCTAACTCCAGGCTAGGATTGTGCTCTTAGTCATACTTTCTGCAGAAGTATGACCTCAAAATCCCCCAAAAGTTTAGCATTTCCAAACAGAGAATGATGAAGTTTGAATCCTGAACTCCTCTGCAGGAAAGTATCACCAAATATAAATTCAAACGAAATGTGGGTGAAATGGAAAATAGTTCCAAACGTTAGCTGGTGCGCCCTGATACCCCCACTATTTGGGGCAGGGGGCCTGGAAAGAAGCAGTCTGTGGAATGGTCTTCCCAGGGATTCTACAAATTGGGGTGGGGGAGAGTTATTTGGCAAAAAAAAAACCCCATCTCACCCCACTAATACTTTCTGGTTCAGAGCCTAGAATACAAAGCAGCAACTGCCTTCCCCCCACCCCCATGTGCTTCGGCAGCGACCCTCCAAGAGGAGGCCCAAGTGGGTAGAAGGACAGACCTCCCCCCCCCCAAACACACACAACCGAAACACCAGCCTGGCTATAGAGGGGGGAGTCCCAGCTCACAGATCTGAAAGCCTGGAGGGCGGGACACAATTTTCCACGCTGTAAGATGCCATCCTTCCGAGGAGCACATCAATATCCCCAGTGAAAGGGGCAGACAGGCTATGGGGGGGGAAAGACCCCCCTATATGTGTGTGCTGGGGGAGAAGCAAGAGCCTCATCCAACTCTCCCCCATGATAGGCACAGAGAGGGCAACCTGGCTGAGGGGCAGTGGCCTACTTAATCCTTCTCACCCCAAATCTGCTCCAGACCAACTGGCCATGCAGAACACATATTTTGCCCCCAATCTATAAGAGGGGATGTGCCTGATTAGCTTTGGATAGCACAATTATACACTAAGGTGGAGTAAGGTGTCTTCCTACGGCCCCATCTCGCTGTCTCTCTCTCTCCATCATCTCTTTCCCCATCTTGCCATCAGCCTGGCTGGTCCCTTCCAAACAGACACGTGTTCCAACTGGGATGGATTCCTCCACTTCAATGACCTTATCTATGTTAACTCCATTTCTGTTGGTGGAAGAACAGGCAAGCTGCTGAGCAAAGCAGAACACTTCTTCTGAACGGCTGTGAGGTTTCAATCTGCGCTCCATCTTCATCGACTCCTTCCCAGTTTTCCAAACTGAAGGTATGCTTTATCAAAACTGCAAACTAGGACCTCCAACTTGCTCTGGCAAATTAGCCGGAGAGTAGGCTCAAGCAAGAGGAGTGCACTCTTTGTGTCTCTGCATGAGTCATTCTTCCAGATGGGAAATGAACCCTGAGCAGTAGACTTCCAAGAGTCTCAGGGCCACTTAGCTGCTCAGGCTTATCACAGGTATCAGACTCTAGGTAGTGAGCATTCTTGGACTGGGGCACCCCAAAGCCTCTTTAAGACTCCATGCTTATTTTAGGACTCCATTCATAGGTAGAGGTGCAAAGGTTGGCATTAGGTGATCACCTCAAAATGACTTGCTCAATCATTGGATTGGACAGATTTTTAAGGCATCAAACACAACAGTCTGCATATGATCTGGGTGGCCTAAGCCTTAGTTTTGATGACAAAAGTCCACTCTGGTCCCTTATCCTGCAGCTTTGCATTCAGTGACTTAGAGCGCAATCCTAAACTGGAGTTAGGCTGGCATAAAGTAAGCCAGCAAAGTTTGGCCAGCACAAGGGCCACTGTAAAGTGTGTTTGGACTACTCTCAGAGTCGGGGAGGATGGGGCACATCTGTGTGCTGGCCTCTCTGACTCCGAGAGTGGTCCAACCATACTTTATGGTGGCCCTTGTGCTGGCCAAACTTTGCTGGCTGAGCTTATGCTGGCCTAACTGAGTTTGGGATTGCGCCCTTAAGGAGGCTGGTATGCAAATCTCTTGTAGAGAAACAACAGAAGGGAGTCCTGCAGTACCTGGCTAGCAAGTTACTTATCAATCAATATCAATCAATAGTATTTTTATACTGCTTTTCAACACAAGTTCACAAAGCGGTTTACAGGCAAATAATAATAATGAAGTTAAATGGCTCCCTGTCCCAAAAGGGCTCACAATCTAAAAAAAAATAAAAATGCAGACCACCACCAGCAACAGCCACTAGAAAGACACTGCACAGGGGTGAAGAGGGACAATTACTCTCCCCCTGCTAAATATAAGAGGAGCACCACTTGAAAAAGTGCCTCTTGTCCAGTTAGCAGGGGAAACTGGAGAAGAGAGAAACTTATGGCAGAAGAGAAGAAACTTATGGCAGAAGAGAAGACCTGGTGGTCTAGGCTAGAGCCCTTTTCCACAGGTGCTTGTATGTCAAATAAGAAACTGGCCACCAGGAGCCAGGCCAGTTCTGGGCTGGATAAGGAGCTGGGAAGTAGGAAAAAAAGGGACTGGAAACAAAGATAGAAAACATCAGGAACCAGGCTAGTTCCAGGTTGGATGAGGACCTGAGGATCTAGCAGCGCTGGCCTTAAGCCAATGTGACCAATGCCATCACATGGGGCCCCGCGCTTTGGGGTGAGCATATTGCTTGCTGCTGCAGTCAGGATCTCTTAGGATTGTATGTGGGTCAGTGGGGCCAGCAGAGCAGCTTTACCTTGGGCCCTCTCAGCTGCCCCAGCTTCTGAAGTGCCCAAAATGGGCCTCCTGGAAGCAATTGGCAGTGACATCATCCTGTCACCACCAACTATTTCCAGGTGCCACACTTTGTGTGTGGCAACACAAGTGCTCTTCTTGGTGAGTGGGGGGTCCTGTGGGGAGTGTGGGGGGGGGCACAGGAATGCCCCGCATTGGGCCCTGTCACTCCTAGAGTCGGCCCTGAGACCTAGAATAAGGAAGTAGGAACCAGGAACCAACACATTCCTGTGTGGACTGAGCACTGTGGAGCCCTTTTTCCTCCAGAGATCCGACTTCGTTGTTGGCAAAGTCGGTGTGATTAGCAGATGGTGTCTTTAAGGAACCGCAGGAGGGTGGTTAAGGAGACAAATTGCTGAATGTGAGGGGGGGGAGGCTCTCTTGGCCCGGCTGTCCCCCACCTCCGGGCAATCCGACGGCTGAGGGGTCTCCCACCTCCAGCAAAACTGGCTTCCACCTGACTTCGCCAAGAGAAGGCTGCCTCGGGGAGTGGGTGTGTGGGGTGGGGGGGGCCTGAGTGTTCATTGGCATTCCTCATCTCACCCCCTCCCCAGCCTGGCTCCCACCGCCGAGCTGCGCCTGGCAACATCTGGGGGTTTTGTCTGCAGCACCAAAGCGAATCGCCTATTATGGACGCGGCGGCAGTGAATGGCTGCCTCGACGGGAGATTCAAGCTTCGCGGGGCAAGCCTGGAGCGAGGAAAATCCGGGCCACGCCTTCTCCTCCCCAGCCAGGCTCATTTCCCACGTGCAGGTGGGGGCAGGGAGCTCCCCTCCTCCTCTAAAATTAGAAACAAAGAGGCTGGGCGAGGGACGCCCACGAGGGCATCTAGTCCAGCCTGTCACAGATTGGAGAAGGAGAGTAAAGGCAGTCACGCTCCGTTTAAAAAAACAAGTGGAAACTGAAAGCACCAAAAATTAGGGTAGGCATCGCTACTCAGAAGTCAGTTTCACTTAGTTCAAGGGTATATATTCCCAGGTAAATGCAAACAGGATTGTGGTATTGTTCAGCAGAAAAGTGGATTGGTTCCTTGTTTCCATCTCCTTATTCCCAGTTCTTTATTCAGCACAGAACTGGGATCACAATGGTTCCTACTTCCCAATTCCTAATTCAGCCCAGAACCAGTTGGTTCCCACCTCCCGGTTTCTTATCAGTCAATCAAACAGTATTTATATACCGCTTTTCAACAAAATGTTAACAAAGCGGTTTACAGGCAAAAAATAAAGTTAAATGGCTCCCTGTCCCAAAAGGGCTCACAATCTTAAAAAAGTGCAGAACACCACCAGCAAGAGCCACTAGAAAAGACACTGTGCTGGGGTGAAGAGGGCCAATTACTCTCCCCCTGCTCGATATAAGAGGAGCACCCCTTGAAAAAGTGCCTCTTGCCCAGTTAGCAGGAGTTATTCCTTACTCCTAGTTCCCAGCTCCTGATGAAATGGGCTGCAATCCATGGAAGCAAAAATCCATTGGTTATCTCTAAAAGGTGCAAGGAAGACTCTCTTGGGGCTTTGTTGCTATCCTGCCCTTACTCAGAAGTCAATTCCTCTGAGTTCAATGGGACTATGGGCAGCACATGTGCAACTGCAGCTTAGCCAAGGCGGTCTCGACTTCAATTTTCTTCCTCCAGACTGCAAGGCTTAGAATTGCATTTTCCACTGTTTGGCACTGGAATGAGGGATGTAATTGGTTTCCAAGATTAGATTGGCAACACTTATCATGGAATTTAATTTTCTTTTAAATTAGTCTAAACTGAACAGATGCCTCAGTTGTCTCTTTCAATCCATTCCGAGTTTGAATTGGTCTGCATTCTCTCATTTTTCAAATTGTTCACTCAAAGGATCAAGATAAATTTACAAAAAAAAAATTAGTGTATAAGGGGAGAACAGCAGGCTCCAGAGGCAGATCTACAGGGAGGGCAAAGCTCTAAGTGTTGCAAGAAGCCTTACCCTGTCATGTAAATCTCTCCTCTCCCTTGCTGCTGTAGCCAGTAAGCAAGGTCAAGATGTTGCTGTTCCCTGTGAGGATTGGCTAAAACGGTGCAGGAGAGGAGTGATTTCCACTGCAAGGTAAGGCTTCTTGCAAAACCTAGAGCTTTGCCCTCCCTTAGATCTGCCTCTGCTTGGCTCACTGTTTCCAAGTGAGGCCAAGCAGTTGGCTCTGTCAAGGTCCTAAGTGGGGCAAAATCCCACCCTGGCTGTCCTCAGGGGGTAGGCTGCATTTGAACATGGAGGCTCTCTCTAGCTCTCAAGGCTAATAGCCATTCACAGACTTCTCCCTCATGAATGTGCAATCCACTTTTGTAGCCATCTATGGTTGGGGCATCCCCTAGTGCCCCAATCTCCAGACAGAGAGACACCAGATCTCACAGCTGCCTTGAAAAGCTACGAGCCCAAGCAGAAAGCCCATTCTTCACTTTATATAGATCCTCTGCAAATTACACTCTGCACCTGCTCAGGAGCCATTTGATTGGTGCTTAATCCATATGCTCTGAGCTTGGAAGCGAAATGCCTTGCTTAGGCTTGCTCAGTAGGTGCCATGATAGAAACCCAGCACAATGGTGCTCAAATTGGTGATCAGGGCCCCCAGTGATTTGTATGAAGCACGGTAAATAACTAGCGTGTGGAGCAGGAAATACACTGAGCAGGAAATCAGGAAGCCTCTGCCGTGACCACACTTAGGGCGCAATCCTAACCAACTTTCCAGCACCGGGGTAAGGGCAAGGCAGCTCCAAGTTAAGGGAACAAATTCCCTTACCTTGAGAAGGAGTCCATGACTGGCCCCCCAACTGCAGGATGCAGCACATGCCCCATTGGCACAGCTAGGCCAGTGATGGAAAGTTGGTTAGGATTGCGCACTCAGGCAAACTGCAGTGTCTGATCTCAGCATCCCAGTGGCGTCTCTACAGGGAGGGCAGTGCTCTAAGTTTTGCAAGAAGCCTTACCTTGCAGTGGAAATCACTCCTTTCCTGCACCGTTTTAGCCAATCCTCACAGGGAAAAGCAACATCTTGGCATTGCTTACTGGCTACAGCAGCAAGGGAGAGGAGGGATTTACATGACAGGGTAAGGCTCCTTGCAAAACTTAGAGCTCTGCCCTCCCTGTAGAGACGCCACTGCAGCATCCACAATATGGCCTGCTTCATAGGGGGTGTTCCATGATCACATATGTGAAGTATCAATAAAACTATAGACATCCTTTTGGGGAGACAAGCACTAGCCCCTGTGGGATTCAGAATCCAGGGAAGAGGAGTCATTTGGGGCAGGGGGTGGGAAAGTGGCATGCTCCTGTCTACTTAACAGCCCATTGTCTGCCTGGCCTTCCTGCCTTTCCCCCTACCCCATTCCATGCTTTAATGGGACACTTGTTTGTGTTGGTCCCCAGGCGGAGCCCAGCAAGGGAGGCTACGCTCCCATTGAGTCGCAAAGAGGCAGAACATTGCCATATTGTTCAGCACCCTCTTTCTCCCCAGCGTGAAATGGGCCCAGCAAGGATAGATCACCACTCGCTCTGGTGGGGGGGCTCATTTGGGATAGCTATTCACACTCTCATTGGCTCACACACACACACACACACACCCGCCAATCCTAAATTTTGCACACATGCTTCCTTTGCACGTGCAGCATCACATTTTGTCTTCCCTTCCTCTCCCCTCCCACAATTGTCAATATTTAGTAAGCACCTCAGGGCAGGGATCTTTTTTCCTATGCACGGAGAGTGACACACACACACACACACACACACACACACCAACTAGGATGGTGCCATACAAATCAGATGTATTGTGAGAAAACCTGTACTGATTAGCCAGTTTCACTGAGAAATTCACTGCATCAGAATCTGCATCGTAAATTAAGGATGCAAACCTAACCAACTTTCCAGCACTGACATAGCTGTGCCAATGGGGCATGTGCTGCACCCTGCAATGGGTGGGGGCAGCCACAGAGGCCTCCTCCCAGTAAGGGAATGTTTGTTCCCTTACCACATAGCTGCATTGCCTCCTGCCCTCCACCAGAGTCCCCTTCCTTCATCTGCCTTTCCATCCATCTCTTCAAGAGTATCCCAATTCCACAATGTTAAAAAAGAAGCTTGACGAGAGAGAGAGAGAGAGAGAGAGAGAGAGAGAGAGAGAGAGAGAGAGAGAGAGAG
>JAJKFI010000410.1:9427-26840 GCA_029204185.1 Lerista edwardsae
GCAATCCCCTTGGTCTGGACGTTCTAGCCCCCCTCCCCGAAAAACCGGGGGCTGTAGGGGGGTCTGACCCCCGCAGTGTTTCCTTCCAGGCTGCAAGGTGTATTCCTGCCAAGTTTCGTGGCACTCGGTCAAGGCGTGGGGAAGCCTATGCATAACATACATACACACATACAGACATACACGCACCCACACCCACATACCCACGTCCATTTTTATATATATAGAAGACACACCTTGGGGGAGGGGCAAAGAAAGTGACGTCATGTGCATCAAGGGTTAAACAAGCTGCTCTCTGTGGGTGGGTGGGTGCTCTGCTGCCCAGTCCCCATTATAGTCCTTGGCGTTTATAGATCGGGCAGCAGCCCTTAGGGTGAAACTGACAAGATTGCTGTAGCCTTCCCAGCTCATCCACATTGAAGGGCAGGCAGAGGGGAATAGAAAGTAATGCCAACAGGATGGGCCCGATCCGAGAATCTTGGAGCGCAATCAACGCTCCAGAAGGCAGTGGTTCCCCCACCGTAGCAAAAAGGATCAGAACTGGAGTTAACTGGTAAAGTGAAACCCTTTTTTTAGTCTCATAACGCTAGGAGAGTCCCAACCGTTTTAAAAGCAGGAACCCTATTTGAAGTACGTCAGGACTTCCCTTCCCCACACCAAGACTGGAAATGATGTCATTAAGCAGAAAGTGCCTTTTTTTTTTTAAAGTGCATGTAGACTACCATAGGTGACCAAATGCAACAGTTGCTTTCAGTGGAAAACTGAATTTCCCCCCCCCCCCCAAAAAACCTTATTTTTCTGTTTGGAGATTCCCTGAAAATGTTGCAGAAAATTGCAACTTTATTAACTGTGTACAAAGGCATTTATGGTGGGAAATGGAGTCTCTGCGACTCCCCTGAAAATCAGCTAATCACACACACACACACACACCCCAAGGGTCACAAGCTCGATTAGGAACCATTGCGATAGGGTGTCATTTTTAAAAGTGGGTCCCGGTGCTAAAAGGTTTGGGAACAATTGGCCTAGGATATAGAAATCAGCTGCTTTTGAAGTTTGCATCTGCAATTGTCCTCTCTCAAAATCAAAAAGTGAGGGGGTTACTGAAAAAAGGGCCTGCATGCCCTGGCTGGGACTGTCTGAGACTGCAGTGACTTCATCTACCCCAAACCCATTTTTGTGCCCCCCCCATAGAATCACTCTTCCCCAGGAAATGCAATAGTAGCCAATCCCGTTTGCCTCTTCGCCCCCAAACCCGATCTTTACTTAGCTGCTATCAGCAGATCCTCTCTCCGGCCAGCCTCGTCTGATCCCCTGATCCAGTTTAAGCCCCCCCAGCTCAGCTCCAAGTCCTCTTTAGGCTTTGGAGATCATTGAAAGCATTAAAATCGGGGGTTTTCTCCCCACCCCACTCCTGAAAATAGGACATAAGAACGCAGGAAGAGCCCCACTGGATCAGGCCTCAGGCCCATCTAGTCCAGCTTCCTGCATCTCACAGTGGCCCGCCAGGTGCCTCAGGGAGCACCCAAGACAACAAGATGCCTGCCCAGTTCAGAGACTGCCCACTTCTAAAATCTGAAGGTTGCACACATCCATCATGGCTTGTAACCTGGGATGGACGCTTCCTCCATCATCAAAGGTCCAATCCCCTTTGCCAGGGATCTAGGCCTTCAGGTGTCATTCCCACATCTTGTGGCAAGGAGTTCCAGGGACAATAATTTAGACAAAGTAACTGCAGTCAAGACATACTGGAGCTGGGAAGAGTCCCCCAGGCAGGTTTTAATCCCGTTCCAAGTCAACACACACAGAAGCAACCCCACGTGACACTCCCCTCGCCCAGATCTGTTTACAATCCCACAACCCCACCCGAGCATGCCGGCTGGGGCAGAAGATCCTCCCTGCACTTCCGAACTCTGGCACAGAACCGAACAGCGCGGCGGCAGCAATTCCAGTCCATGCAGGAAGGCCGAGGCCTGCACCCTTCAAACGCTGGCACACGAAGGCATCCGTCCATCCACGAGAAACGGGTGTACAGAATCGTGCCCCACCCCTTAACAGCCCCTTCCCCAGAGTCGATGCCGTGCGCATCCAGAGGAGGGAAAGAGAAGAGGGATCTGGGGCTGGACTTTCAGCTGGCTGTGGCCTCTGCCTTTAGCATCAATGTCTTTCTGACGCCAACAGCTCCGCGGTCTTCTTGCGGCAGTGCCCTCGCTCCGAGGAAGGGCGTGGCTGGCCCCAAGCGCCACCATCTGCAAAAGAGTCCGCGTGGAGCTTCCCCCCTGGACCCACACGGAACACACTCGCGCACACAGCTGGGCCCTTTGGCCTTCTGGAGTGCCACCACATTTAAGCCACCAGCGCCACTTTCTCGTGCTCGCGTGGGCTCCCAGCATGCTCAGCCCACGATGACGCTGAAGCCGCAATGGAAACGGTTCTTCCAGTGGTTCAGGAAGGCGCCCAAGGCCAGGGTGACAGGCAGAGGCGGTAGTTTCTTCTCCAGGACACCCCCCACGCACCAATTGCTGTCCAGGAAGCCTAAGGAAGGGGAGAGACAGGGCAGTTCAAAAGATCAAGGCACTCTTCCTCTAAACGCATGGGAGCTCCACTCGATCAGGCCAAAGGCCCATCTAGTCCAGCTTCCTGCAACTCACAGTGGCCCACCAGGTGCCTCAGAGAGCACACGAGACAACAAGATGCCTGCATCCCATGGCCACTCCCCTGCATCTGGCATTCTGAGGTAAAATTCTGAGGTAAATTAAACAGAATTTGCTATCCTGTTTGTGGGGAGGGAGTTGCTGCAACCCAATCTGGGCCTTAAGAAAATAAGAAGAGCCCAGTTGGATCAGGCCAAAGGCCCATCTAGTCCAGCTTCCTGCGTCTCACAGTGGCCCACCAGAAGCCTCAGGGAGCAGACTGCATCCTGTTGCCACTCACTTGCATCTGGCATTCAGAGACAGCCTGTTTCTCAAACTAGAAGGTTGCCCACACCCATCATGGCTTGTCACCTGTGACAGACTTTTCCTCCATCCATCAGTCCAATCCCCTTTTCAAGGTACACCAGTGAATTCGATACCTGAAAGCACAATCCTCACCTGGAGTGAGGCTGGCAAAGTTTGGCCGGCTCAAGGGCCACCGTCAAGTATGTCTGGACCACTCTCGGAGTCAGAGAGGCCAGAATGCAGACGGGCGCCATCCTCCCTGACTCCGAGAGTGGTCCAAACGCCACTCCCTTGCATCTGGCATTCTGAGGTAAATTTCTGAGGTAAAATTCTGAGGTAAATATGAGGTAAATAAAGCATAGTTTGGCCAGCACAAAGGCCACCGTCAAGTATGTTTGGAGCACTCTCGGAGTCAGAGAGGCCAGAACGGAGACGTGCGCTATCCGTCCTGCCTCACCTCTGAACACCATGTTGGCTTGCGGCAGTGTGAGCTGGTAACCGAAGGCAAAGCTCGTGTCCTGGAGCCGCGTGTTTGCCTCAAATTCCACCCCGACCTGGATCTGCAGTGGGGGGGGGGGGGAAGAGAAATCCAAGTCAGCGCTTCGGAACCTCTGAAAAAGGCAAGCAGGTTATATATTGACTGGAGGGAACATGACGTCACATTCTTGAAGCCATGGGTATAAACTCAGATCATTGCCGCGAAGGAGGATTGCCGCCGCGGAGTCACGAATCAAAATCTCCCTGCCCGTGTGTAAAAGTTAATCTCAACGTCTTTAATCATGCCTGCGGGTTCTGCATACGGGTGTGCGAATCGCTGGACGAAAAATGGGATTTAATTTCCACAGAAAGATTCATGTATTCACATTACATCGGTTCAATAAAACAACCGTTAACAGTGAGTGCATTATTTTTTGAAGCTGTGTAATTTCTTGTTGTTCCTAGCAGTCTTATTCACCATTTTCTGACACCCACTGTTAATGGTCTAGAAGGTAAAAAAAAAAATTCCCCCCTCCTTTCCCCCCCTTCCCGTTTACACTTTTTTTCCCCGCCTTCCATTTTCTACGGTAATATTTTCCAACTTCTGAACGTTAACAGAATTTGTTTTATGGGGGGGGGGGGAGTGCAGAAGTTTAAAAAAATACTCTTAATAGCCTAGAAGTAAAAAAGAATTACTCTCATATTGACAACTACTTGTGTCATGAAGAGATTTTAATGTAATTTTCCTACATATTTATCTAATTTTTGCCCACCCTCCTCTTTTTTTCTTTCCTTCCCGTTCACACTTTATTTTTGCTTGTGTAGATTTCAAAAAATGAGTCTGTGAAAACAGTGCAATCTGAGTTTAAATAGACAGCAAGTGGCATTTCGTCCGGTGTGTTCAGTAATATAATTACACGGAATTAAACCTTGGAATTGCATATTAACTCATAATTAGGTTACCAATGATGTTTCTACACAATCACACGTTGTTATTTTGGTAAGTTTTTACTTCAGGAGTAAACTATTAAGTCCTAAACATCACGCGAAAACCAATCTGAAATGCTTGGAATCAGCAATGTTTTGAGTATAATGACGTCGCCGCTAAGCCCGCCCCCTGGCTTCACTTCGTTCCTATTCATTTAACATTCATTTAACAAGCCTGGAAAAAGGCAATTCAACTGCCAAGGAGTAACACTCAACAGGGCACTAAGCCCAGCTAAGAACACAAAGTGGTGGTTCCAGAAAGATTCTGCCCATGCAATGCGGGAGAAGTTGAATCAATGGAACACCTCTTCTTCCATTGCCCATTACACCTTAGGAGCAGGGAAAAACTTTTACAACCTCTTATGTCTTTGTATTCCCTTTCATGGATCACTGCCTTGTCGTGGCGAAGGGGCTTGAGTAGCTCAATGAAGCTGTGAGCTATGCCATGTAGGGCTACCCAAGATGGACAGGTCACAGCAGAGAGTTCTGACTAAACGTGGTCCGCTGGAGAAGGAAGTGGCAACCCACTCCAGTACTCTTGCCAAGAAAACCCCATGGATTACAGAACAAAAAGGCTAAACGATATGACACTGGAAGATGAGACCCTCAGGTCGGAAGGTGTCCATTATGCTACTGGGGAAGAGCAGAACACGAGTACTAGTAGCTCCAGAAAGAGTGAAGTAGCTGGGCCAAAACTGAAAGGAAGCTCAGCTGTGGATGTGTCTGGAAGTGAAAGGAAAGTGCGATGCTGCAAAGAACAATACTACATAGGAACCTGGAACGTCAGATCTATGAATCAAGGCAAGCTAGATGTGGTCAAACGTGAGATGTCAAGGCTGAACATCGACATCCTGGGAGTTAGTGAACTAAAGTGGACAGGAATGGGAGAATTTAATTCAGATGACCATTATATTTGCTACTGTGGGCAGGAATCCCTTAGAAGAAATGGAGTAGCCTTCATCGTGAACAAGAGAGTGAGAACAGCAGTACTGGGGTATAACCTCAAAAATGATAGAATGATTTCCATTCGGATCCAAGGCAAACCTTTCAACATCACACTAATCCAAGTCTACGCCCCAACCACTGGTGCTGATGAGGAAGAAGTTGACCGCTTCTATGAAGACCTAGAACAGCTTCTAGAATTAACACCCAAAAAAGATGTCCTTCTCATCATAGGGGATTGGAATGCTAAAGTAGGCAGTCAAGAGGTAAGAGGAATAACAGGCAAGTTTGGTCTTGGAGTACAAAATGAAGCTGGGCAAAGACTGATAGAGTTTTGTCAGGAGAACACATTAGTCATAGCAAACACCCTTTTCCAGCAACACAAACGGCGACTGTACACATGGACTTCACCAGATGGTCTACATCGAAATCAGATTGATTACATTCTTTGCAGCCAAAGATGGAAAAGTTCCATACAGGCAGTCAAAACAAGACCTGGAGCTGACTGTGGCTCAGATCATCAGCTTCTTCTTGCCAAATTCAGGCTTAAACTGAAAAAAGTAAGGAAAACCGCTAGGCCCTCCACGTATGACCTAAATCAGATCCCCTACGAATATACAGTGGAGGTGACAAATAGATTTAGGGGCTTAGATTTGGTAGACAGAGTGCCTGAAGAACTTTGGACGGAGGTCTGTAACATTGTACAGGAGGCAGCAACTAAAACCATCCCAAAGAGGAAGAAATGCAAGAAGGCAAAGTGGCTGTCTGACGAGGCTTTACAAATAGCTGAGGAAAGGAGAGAAGCCAAAAGCAAGGGAGAAAGGAAAAGATATACCCAACTGAATGCAGATTTCCAGAGAACAGCAAGGAGAGATAGGAAGGCCTTTCTAAATGAGCAATGCAAAGAAATAGAGGAAAACAACAGAATGGGGAGGACTAGAGATCTTTTCAAGAAAATTGGAGATGTCAAAGGACAATTTCATGCTAAGGTAGGCACAATAAAGGACAAAAACGGCAAGGACCTAACAGAAGCAGATGAGATTAAGAAGAGGTGGCAAGAATACACAGAGGAACTCTATAAGGCCGATCTCAATGTTCCTGATAACCACAATGGTGCGGTCACTGAGCTTGAACCTGACATCCTGGAGTGTGAAGTCAAGTGGGCTTTAGAAAGCCTCACTAACAACAAAGCTAGTGGAGGTGACAGCATTCCAGCGGAATTACTCAAAATCTTAAAAGATGATGCTGTCCAAGTGCTGCTCTCCATATGCCAGCAAATTTGGAAAACCCAACAGTGGCCACAAGATTGGAAAAGATCAGTCTACATTCCAATCCCAAAGAAGGGCAATGCCAAAGATTGCTCGAATTACCGCACCATTGCACTCATTTCACATGCTAGCAAGGTCATGCTCAAAATCCTACAAGCTCGGCTTCAGCAGTATGTGAATCGAGAACTACCAGATGTACAAGCTGGTTTCCGAAGAGGCAGAGGAACTAGAGATCAAATTGCCAACCTTCGCTGGATCATGGAGAAAGCAAGAGAGTTCCAGAAAAACATCTACCTCTGCTTCATTGATTATGCTAAAGCCTTTGATTGTGTGGATCACAACAAACTGTGGCAAGTTCTTGAAGAGATGGGAGTTCCAGACCACCTGATCTGCCTTCTGAGAAACCTTTATGCGGGTCAGGAAGCAACAGTTAGAACTGGACATGGAACAACCGACTGGTTTCAAATTGGGAAAGGAGTACGACAAGGCTGTATATTGTCACCCTGCTTATTTAACTTATACGCAGAGTACATCATGAGGAAGGCAGGGCTGGAAGACTCACAAGCTGGAATCAAGATTGCTGGGAGAAACATCAACAACCTCAGATATGCAGACGATACCACTCTACTGGCAGAAAGTGAGGAAGACCTAAAGAACCTTTTGATGAGGGTGAAAGAGGAAAGTGCCAAAATTGGCTTGAAGCTCAACATTAAAAAGACTAAGATCATGGCAACCACTCCCATCACTTCCTGGCAAACAGAAGGGGAAGAAATGGAAGCAGTGACAGACTTTATTTTCCTGGGCTCCAAGATCACCGCAGATGGTGACTGCAGCCATGAAATTAAAAGACGTTTACTTCTTGGGAAGAAAGCTATGGTGAACCTAGATAGCTTAATCAAAAGCCGAGACATCACCCTGCCAACAAAGGTTCGCATAGTCAAAGCGATGGTTTTCCCAGTAGCCATGTATGGCTGTGAGAGCTGGACCATAAGAAAGGCAGAGCGTCGAAGAATCGATGCTTTTGAATTATGGTGTTGGAGAAGACTCTTGAGAGTCCCCTGGACTGCAAAGAGATCCAATCGGTCAATTCTCCAGGAAGTCAAGCCTGATTGCTCCCTGGAAGGACAAATGCTGAAGCTGAAGCTCCAATACTTTGGCCACCTGATGAGAAGAGAGGACTCTTTAGAAAAGACCCTCATGCTGGGAAAGATTGAAGGCAAAAGGAGAAGGGGGCGACAGAGGATGAGATGGTTAGATAGTGTCACCGAAGCAATGAATATGAAATTGGGCGAACTCAGGAAGCTAGTGGAGGACAGGAAGGCCTGGCGTGCTGTGGTCCATGGGGTCGCGAAGAGTCGGACACGACTTAGCGACTGAACAACAACAACAATGTCTTTGTATTGTCTGAAGGAGGATTCTGAGAGCATGAAGTCCCTATTTGCAGCTAAGGATTCAATATCTATTTACCAGCTTGCCTTGTTCATTGCTCAGATTGTAAAAGATAATAGACGGCGAACCGGTAGAGAGGAAATTGTCACACAGATTCAGTGGATTTGCTGGAAATTCTGTATCTGCTTGTAATTGCTGGATATTTTTTTACCTGTGATTTTAGTTTTATATGCCAATAAAGTAAGTAAGGGTGGCGGGGGAAGAAGACTGATCTTTTTGACACACCTGGTCATTTGCTCGATGGTAGTAGCTGGCGTGAGCTCCACCGTAACCAAGGTTAAGAGTAGCTACCCATTTGAGAGCTGCAAAAAAGGAGAAAAAACAAAACACAAAGGAATTGAGGTGCTGTTTATCCCAGCGGTTCTCAACCTTTTTAGCACTGGGACCCACCTAAAGAAAGTTTCACTTTACCAGCCACTCAAGTCTCTGTGGCTGTAAAGGCGACTGGGCAGCAGGGCTCTCCCCCACGCCCAAGTAGCCAGTTGTTTTAACATTTTCTACCAACGATGCGCTGAAGAACCCATTTCTACCGAAGTTGCTCTAATGCATCATTGGTAGAAAATGCTTCAGCCCTTGATGCCCACAGCCTCATCTGTCTTGTCAGTTTCGCAACCCACCAAAAATTGGTCTGTGGCCCACCGGGCCACAGTTTGAAAACTGGGTGGTTTATCCTACATGGGTAGGGGTGTGGGGATTTTAGCCATTTTCCCCCCCAAAGTTTCTTGATTAAAATAGCCAATTGCGGTATTCTACATTCTCGATCCAAGTCCTTGTTTTGACTAATTTAATACACTACATCACCTATCTCATCCACCGACTGTAGGGGGTGGTGCTCATCTCCGTTTCTAAGCCTGTAGAGCCGGCGTTTTGTCCAAGGACAAGCTTCCGTGGTCATGTGGCCAGCTTGACTATACGCCGTAGCGCATGGAACGCCGTTACCTTCCCACCAAAGTGGTCCCTATTTATCTACTTGCCTTTAGGTGCTTTTGAACTGCTAGGTTGGCAGGAGCTGGGACAAGCGACGGGAGCTCACTCAGTCACGTGGTCTTGAACTGCCAACCTTCTGGTCAGAAAGCCCAGCAGCAGCGGTTTAACCCACTGTGCCACCACGTCCCTGTTTACTTTAACGTTATTCAATTTAATAACTTTAATGTTATTCCCCTGTTTATCCCGCCCTTCATTCCCTCTCTCGCAGATTTTAGACTGTAAGTGCCTCAGGGCAGAGACGTGCTTGTATTTTTTTGTGTAAAACACCAGGATGTTGAAGGACCTACCTGTGTACTTCCCAGCAAGTGTGACAATGGCCCCCTCTTCACCCGGCCGCCGGTGGTACACCATTTCGCCCCCCAAAACCAACCGGGAGGTCACACTTTGCAGGAAGTGTGCAACGACAATGACTGCAGGGAGGGAAACACAGACATGAGTCCCGCTGCCCCATGAGGATCCCAACGTTTCCCCATAAAAACAGTGCCTGGTACTGTGGCCAAAATTGCAAGGCTTCTGAATGCAGAGTGAGGGACATCAGACTCTCCCTGCCTGTAATCAGAGATGTGATTTTTGGGAACTGCAGGAGTAGCCAGCAAGGCCGAAAGTCACTCTGTGGCACTACAAGGCTGACACCACAGCAATGGGCCAACGGCTGCCTGGAGATGTGGGATTAGGCCAACTGGGGTTGAGCAATTCAGATTCTTGCTAGCAATAGTTCAGCCGTCACCTCTCAGGCCGGCCTAGCCATCCCCAGTAAGGCTCCTGGGGTGTACACCCAGGCAACGGTTGCTAGGTTACATGAAAGATCAATTCTCCATCCCTCTCTAGGCCACAGCAAAGCCCTGGTCCAGAAGGTTGACGGTTCAAGACCGTGAGCTCCCGTGGCTTGTCCCAGCTGCTGCCAACCTAGCAGTTCGAAAGCACGTAGATAAATAGGGACCACTTCGGTGGGAAGGGAACGGCGTTCCGTGCGCTACGGCGTAGAGTCATGCCGGCCACATGACCATGGAAGCTTGTCCTCAGACAAAACGCCGGCTCTACAGGCTTTGAGACAGAGATGAGCATCGCCCCCTACAGTCGGGCACGACTAGACCATTCGGTCGTGGGGAAACCTTTACCTTTTTATGATATTGTACAAATTTGTTCTGCACGGTACAGGAGGACGTCCATCATGGGGGTGATGCAATGAGCTCTCACACCGGGCATCACAAACTCTAGTGATGCCTCTGTTTGTAACCCACCCACCCCCGCATGAATCCTGGAAACAGCACTAGTAGGTAGTTGCCTTCTGTTTGCTGTCCTTTAGATCCAACTCAGGGTGCAATCCTAATCTGGAGTGAGGCCGGCACAGTTAGGCCAGCAAAGATCGGCCGGCACAAGAGACACCGTAAAGCGTGTTTGGACCACTCTCGGAGTCAGAGAGGCCAGCACACAGATGTGCGTCATCCTCCCTGACTCCCAGAGTGGTCCAAACGGGCTTTACGGTGTCTCTTGTGCCGGCCGATCTTTGCTGGCCAAACTGTGCCGGCCTCACTCCAGGTTAGGATTGAGCCCTCAGTATTTGCTATTTTGTGTTCTCTGCCTCCGACCCCCAGATGTCTGGGACAATCTGGGAACAGCACCAACAGCTCAGCTTTAGCTGAGGTTTCTATTCGATAGCTCTTGCGGACGGGAATTTTTTCAAACATTTATTGGCTTTTCAGTGCTTACATTTTATCTGTCTTTATGGATTACTGTAATTGGCCTTTAAAGCCAGGCGGAGAAGGTTTCCCAAAAGAAAAGAAAAAATCAGGCACAGTGAACCGCAGGGGCATAGCTAATGAAAGTGTAGCCCAGTGCAGAGGGCAGAAGGTTGCCCCGGTAGTGACATCACAACAGGAAGTGACGTCACAATTGTGTTTTTGTTTTTCTCTAGTTTTTTGGCCATAATTCGTGATAGAGAAAAGATACCACACTCTGGTTTGTCTCATTGTGTTCTGCATTAAATTACCTTTCCGATGATATGTAACATGATGGTGTTATTCGTAATTACCAAGGTTTTCACCATTTTGGCCACTAGTGTCACGCTCGGCTTGTGGCACTCCTAAAGCGTGTCTCCCGGTGCAGTTGCATCCCCCCCCCTGCACTTCTTGAGCTACGCCCCTGTGTGCATGTTTTCGTGAGCCAAGTTTGCAGATGACACAAAAAATTTCCGGGTGGTGAAAACCAGAAAGGATTGTGAAGAGCTCCAGAAGGATCTCTCCAAGTTGGGGGAATGGGCAGCCAAATGGCAGATGCGTTTCAACATAGACAAATGTAAAGTGATGCACATTGGGGCAAAAAACCAAAACTTCACCTATAGGCTAATGGGTTCTGAGCTGTCTGTGACAGCTCAGGAGAGAGATCTTGGGGTGCTGGTGGACAATTCAATGAAGGTATCGACCCAGTGTGCGTCAGCAATGAAGAAGGCCAATTCCATGCTCGGGGTAATTAAAAAAGGGGTTGAGAATAAAACAGCCAATATTATCATGCCATTGTACAAAGCAATGGTAAGGCCGCACCTGGAATATTGTGTCCAGTTCTGGTCGCCGCATCTCAAAAAGGACATAGTGGAGCTGGAAAAGGTGCAGAAGAGAGCGACGAAAATGATTACGGGGCTGGGGCACCTCCCTTATGAAGAAAGACTGCAGCGTTTGGGGCTCTTCAGTCTAGAAAAAAGGCGCCTGAGGGGGGACATGATTGAGACATACAAAATTATGCATGGAAGGGATAAAGTCGATAGAGGGATGTTCTTTTCCCTCTCTCAAAACACCAGAACCAGGGGGCATCCACTAAAGCTGAGGGTTGGGAGAGTTAAAACAGATAAAAGGAAGTACTTTTTTACCCACCGGGTAGTTAATCTGTGGAACTCCTTGCCACAGGAGGTGGTGATGGCATCTGGTCTTGATGCCTTTAAGAGGGGATTGGACGGATTTCTGGAGGAAAGGTCCATCGTGGGCTATAGGCAATGATGGATTGTGCAACCTCCTTACAAAAGTGGTGGGCTACTGGTACCAGGTGCAAGGGAGTGGCCACAGGATGCAGGCATCTTGTTGTCTCGTGCCTCCCTGGGGCACCAGGTGGGCCGCTGTGAGATACAGGAAGCTGGACTAGAGGGGCCTTTGGCCTGATCCAGCGGGGCTCTTCTTATGTTCTTATGTTCTTATGAGCCCTCTACTTGCTGTGCCCTCTGACCCAGCCTCTCCTTCCAGCCTCCAGTGCGCCTCTACATCCACAGCCCGCGCCGCCAGGATCCGGCCGTCCTCACCCTGGGGCCCCTCCACCCTCAGGACCACCCAGAGAGCTTCTCCGAGGAGGTCCTGCCCGACGTCTTCTCCATGCTGCCCATCTTTGCCGACCTCAGCACCTTCATGATCCAGCAGGTGATCCAGTTCGCCAAGGCGATCCCCGCGTTCAGGTTGGTGGGCTTTCCACGTCGTCCCCCCAACTTTCTGCCCGCCCCCAATCAGCAATGTGCCACGTTAGCCCTCTGGACCACAGGAACAAAGAGCACACCACACTTTTATGGCTCACATTTTGATACCACCCTTCCTCCAAGTTGCTCAGGGCGATGCAGGTCATTGTTATTCAAACGGTGGGTCAGGACCCACTCGGTGGGTCACAACCTGATGCCAGGTGGGTCGCGGAAAGCTGGGTTGGAAGCCATCTTGGAAGCTGCAGACCTGACTCTTGCTAGATTCCAGTTTGTGAGTGTTAACGGTTCGAATTTTCAAGGGGTTCTTTAAATTTTGTTTTTAGTTCAGTGCTTCTACATCGTATTTTGTCCCCATCTAGCTATCTCTCAGGGCTGTTTCCCGATTGTGCAATGGCTGCAGTTCAAGAATGCCAGTTTGCACTCCAGGAGTGTCATTTGATGACATCACACTGGCAGCACTTCCTGCTTGATGATGTCACTTCTGGCTGTGACATCACTTCCAGGTTAATGACGTCACTTCTGGTCCGTCCCAACCCAAGTGCCATTCTAAAAAGTGGGCCTGGGTCTAAAACGTTTGAGAACCACTGGTGTGTGTAGTTCCTCCCGTCCTCTTGTCCTCACACCAACCCTGTGAGGTAGGTCAGGCTGAGAATGAGCTTTAGGACTGAGCAAGGATTTGAAGCGGAATCTTCCAGGTTTAAGTCTAACTCCAGAATCACCACACCAGCCTGCCAGACAGCAGCCCCATAAATCAAACACATAGGTAAAGGTGGATGAAGACAGTTTTATTCTGTGTGTGGATTCCAGTGTTTTATAAAGAAAGATGTCCAGAAAGCAGTCCTATGTGTTCCATTACGCTGCTTCCA
Organism: Lerista edwardsae; assembly: GCA_029204185.1. Lineage (NCBI taxonomy): Eukaryota > Metazoa > Chordata > Lepidosauria > Squamata > Scincidae > Lerista > Lerista edwardsae. The sequence continues at coordinate 22,791 of JAJKFI010000410.1, forward strand.
TAGTCCAAGGGCCCCTTTTTTTGTAAATTATAATCACTTTAAAATAAAAGTGTAGTAGGTGGATTAGCATCAGCAGATGCAGCCACACGCAGCCAGAGGTGTCAAAGGCCACATCTGGAGTACTGTGTCCAGTTCTGGTCACTACACCTTAAAAAAGATAGAGGGGAACTAGAGAAGGTGCAGAAGAGAGCGACCGAAATGATGACGGGGCTGGGGCACCTCCCATATGAGGAAAGGCTACAGCGTTTGGGGCTCTTTGGCCTAGAAAAAAGGCGCCTGAGCGGGGATTTGATTGAGGCATACAAAATTATGCACGGGATGGATAGAGTGGATAGAGGGAGGTTCGTTTCCCTCTCTCACAGCACCAGAACCAGGGGGCGTCCACTGAAATTGCGTGTCGGGAGAGTCAGAACAAATGAAAGGAAATGCATTTTTACCCAGCGGGTCATTCATCTGTGGAACTCCTTGCCACAGGAGGTGGTGATGGCATCTGACCTAGATGCCTGTAAAAAGGGGATTGGACAGATTTCTGGAGAGGAAAAGTCCATCGCAGGCTACAGGCCATGATGGGTGGTGCAACCTCCTAATTGTAGAAGTTGGCTATCTCAGAATGCCACGAGTGGCAACAAGATGCAGGTATCTTGTGGTCTTGTGTGTTCCCTGAGGCATCTGGTGGGCCACTGTGAGATACAGGAAGCTGGACTAGATGGGCCTTTGGCCTGATCCAGTGGGGCTCTTCTTATGTTTGTTTTGATTTTTGCAGATTTCAGATTTTTTTTTACAAAAATGAGACGTGCAGAAAGTGGTGTCATGTGTTTGTATTTCATCATCACGCGCACACACACACACACCTCTGTGCATAGGTCATGCCAACCTTTGGGCAGCTGCCGCGATGCGGCCCATGGCTTCTGATGCTCTCCGGCGTGCAACACTCCCTTCTTGTCCCCGCCTAGAAGCCTGCCGATCGATGACCAGATCTCGCTCCTCAAAGGGGCTTCGCTCGAAATCGGCGCCATCCAGTTCAACAAGGTCTTTAACGAGGAAACTGGCTCGTGGGAATGCGGCGAGCACTGTTATACCGTCCAGGACGCCGTCTTGGGTAAGCCATTGCATAATTCTCCGCCACCCCTGCAGCCAAACCCTGGGCTCTGCCAGGCTCTGTTATTCTCCTCCAAAGCAAGGGATCTCCAAAACCACATTACCCTATATACACAGTGCGCTGCTGTGAAGTGCATTTCGAGCAAAGCATGGCTGGTGATGCATTCCAGGTGGTGCATTAGCACAAGAGGACAAAAAGGTATTTTCACCAAGCCTCCTATCTATGCTCCAATTGCAGGGGTCTGTATCTCCCCCCCCCCCTCCGAAAAGATTCACACAACCACTTGTCCTGAGTTGGGTTGTCCAATGGCGCCCTCGTGTGGCCACAGGGGTGAATTTCCCATGCCCAAGCTCGCTGCAGAGAGCAATCCTTTGACCTCAACTTAGCCCCTTTGAATGCAGGCGTCCCACCCCTCTTATTTTCCAGCCGGCTTCCAGCAGAACTACATGGAGCCGGTTCTGAAGTTCCACTACAGCCTGAAGAAGCTGAAGCTGCACGAGATCGAGTACGTCCTCTTGCAGGCGTTGGTTTTGTTTTATCCAGGTAAGGTCGCCCAGGTCTCCCCCAAAGTAGGGGATCTCAAAACCCACATGAGCCTGTACACACAGTATACTATGGGTCAATGGTTCCCAAACTCTGAGTCCCAGAGAGCTGCAGAACCCAACCAGGGGAGCCACAGAATCTTCGTGCAAAAACAACAGCCTGGGTGTTTTAAGTCGGACAAGTTTAGGAACCATCAAAGGTCCAACAGCCATAAGAATTTTCAAACACTCTTCAGGCAGTTCAAGAAGAAGTTTCACCAGGTAGGAAACAGGTTTTAAGAGCCTTACGATCAAAGCACTTCTGAGCATGGGCAGAGTACCGCCTTCTTGAAGCCATTTTTGGAACAAAAACCCCCATCTCTTTTCACGGTAGCTCTAGAGCAGGGGTCTCCTAACTTTTTCGTACGAGGGCCACGTTGTATATTGTAAGCATTTTCATGGGCTGTAAAAAAAAAAATCAGCTTTACAGATGAATGAAATTTAATTGAATGAAAACATTTTGCTGGGATCTTTTTTGTAGTCAGTTCCGATGCGATTGAGAACAAGAGAGACATTTCCAAAGAGACGATACCAGGCTTAAACTGAGAAATGATAGCATCATGAATAAAAATGTCAAATATTTTACTTACTGCTGGCCAGATACAATCTAGTAGTGGGCCAGATTTGGCCCAAGGGCCGCAGGTTTGGATGTCCCTTGTCTAAACTCTCCTTTCCCACAGATCTGCACTCACTTTCATTGCTTCCTAACCTCTAGTCTACTGCCACAGAAAGCCTCCATCACTCATTATTTAGTAATAGTTATTAAACAATATAATTAGTAAATAATATTTAATATAATTAGTAACTAATTCATATTTAATATAATATTAAATGTCAACTAAGATTTAATATACATATTAAACCTCAACCAAGATTTAATATACACATTAAATATACATATTAAATATTATACAATTAATATGTATGTTTATGCTAGCCTTCCTTCAAAGAGATCAGGTCCAAAAAATCAAAGTTCTCGCTGCCTGTTTTTTATCCTCACATGCCTTGCAGTAGGGCTGGGACACAGCCAATGGCACAGTGTCCCCCCCCCAGTAGTAATCACAGAGTTGGAAGGGACCCACAAGATCATCTAGTCCAACCCCCTGCTTGTAGCCTCATGTCCAAGTCGGGATCTGAACGTAGCTCCTGACTTGGCTGCTCCAACCACTATACCCTGCTGCCATTTCACCACCCGTCCCAAGCGATGGGACTCCCCCATCCCCGTTGCTTCCCCCCGCCAGTCTCTCGCAACCCACCCCCGTTGCTTTGCAGACCATGTCGACGTCACACAGCGCGAAGAGATCGACCGGATCCAGGAGAAAATCGCCCTCACTCTCAAAAGCTACATCGACCAGCACCACCCTCTCCCCGAAGGCAGGTGAGCCACCCTCTGTGTCCCCCTTTCCCGGGGCCTGGCCTCATTTTCCTACTGTCAAGGGGTAGCAATGCTCCTTCAAAGCAAAGGAGGGGTCCCCCAAGTCAGCCATTTTCAGTGATTCTTTTCTCATGCCGCACCAACCTCTATGGCCTTCTCTATGGTCCTTGCCTCTGGTGACATCACTTCCTGCTTCTGGCCGGCTCTTCCAGGCTCTGCCACTCCATTTCTAGGGCAACCATCTATTTATTACAAGTAACAAATTGTCTGTCCCTTTTCGATACTTTTTTAGAAGCGATTTTCAACCACAGTGCTCCAAATTCCCATGGCCCACCGGTGGGCCTTTCATGGCACAGTACGCTGGTTGAAAAAGGCACCGTCCCCATTGTAGTCCGGATTTGGGGCTTGGCTCCCTGGCTTCCCATTTGCTCGGTTGCTGCCCTGTGCCTCTTTGAAATTGCAAGCCCCCTGGGGCAGGGAACCCTCTCCCGGCCTTCTTTGGAAAGCCACTTGATTTCAAGGCAGCCTATGAATACGCTGAAGAAAACACACACACACAAGCATTGGCAAGAGGCCTTTCTCTGTTCCCTTCCCCCTCCAGGTTCCTCTACGCTAAGCTCCTCCTCCTTTTGACCGAGCTGCGGACACTGAAAGCAGAGAACATGCGGCAGATTCACCACATTCACCACTACCAAGATCTCACCACCATGACGCCCTTGCTGACGGAGATCATCAGCTGAGAGCAAGGAGGATGCATTTTTCTTTACCGGCTTCCCTACCTTCACGGATAGGGTTTGCCCACTGAAAGTGCCTAGGACAGCGGTTCCCAATTTATGAATCACTAGCCTTTTGTTACCCGGCGTTGCCCGGGGGACAGAGTATCCCCAGCTTCTATTAGGAGAAGGAATGAACACAGGGACAGAATCAAGCAAAGGAGCGTAATGAAATTGTCACACTCACTGAACCATGTCTGCAGGTCCTGTGGTAGGGCAGTT
>JAJKFI010000411.1:967-23489 GCA_029204185.1 Lerista edwardsae
CTTCTCCCCAAAACGAGGGAGCTCACTGTCGAACGGATGCTTGTCGGCCATGCTCAGAAATGCTGGTGTTGTTTTGCCAACGTTTAACAGAGGAAAAAGGAGAGAAGCAGGTGGGGGGGCACTTGTGAGTAGAAACAAAATCATGTTTGTGAGTAGGCAAAAACAGTCTAAACAAATTAATGGGTAGCCCCAATTTTTATGCATTTATAAGGTGGTTTCTCCCCCTGTATGGTTTATGTGATGCAGTCACGTGAGTGTTCACACTGAAGCCCTTTCCACACTCGAGGCATTTGTATGATTTCTCCCCTGTGTACTGCACAGTTGGGCTTCAGTTGCCACTGAAGTGTTGCACACTCCAAGACTTTCTACAACTTTTTCTCTGGGTGGGTTCTTCGAAGCGAAGTCAGCTTTGAGCTCCGCCTGAAGCTCTGTCCACACTGCAAGCATTGATATGGTTTCTCCCGTGTGGGTTCTTTGATGCTTAGTCAAGCTTGAGCTAAAACTGAAGCTGTTTCCACACTCCAAGCATTGATATGGTTTCTCCCCTGTGTGGGTTCTTTGATGCAAAGTCAGATTTGAACTCCTTCTGAAGCTCTTTCCACACTCCAAGCATTTACATCGTTTCTCCCCTGTGTGGGTTTTTCTATGCAAAGTCAGCTGTGAGCTGTGACTGAAGACCTTTACACACTCCAAGCATTGATATAGTTTCTCCTCTGTGTGGGTTCTTTGATGCACAGTTAGGCATGCGCCGCTACTGAAGCTCTTTCCACACTCCAAGCATTTATACAGTTTTCCCCCTGGGTGGGTTCTTTGATGCACAGCCAGGTGTGAGCTTTGTCTGAAGCTCTTTCCACACCCCAAGCATTTATATGGTTTCTCCCCTGTGTGTGTTCTGTAATGCACAATTAGGCATGTGCCGCTACTGAAGCTCTTTCCACACTCCAAGCATTTATATGGCTTCTCCCCTGTGTGGGTTCTTTGATGCACTGTCAGGGTTGAGCTAAAACTGAAACTCTTTCCACACTCCAAGCATTGATATGGTTTCTCCCCTGTGTGGGTTCTTCTATGTTTTCCAAGTTCTGATTTACTGCTGAATGTCTTCGCATGTTGTGGGCAGTTTTCCTTCCTCTTTCCAGTTCCTTTTTCTGGATTGATGGTGATGTCCCTGTAATCCCCACCCTCCTGAGAATCAGATTTCTTTCTCCCATTGTCTGCCTGGTTTCCCCCCTGCTTCCTTGAGCTTTCTTGATGAGCAGTTTTCTCCCTTTCGTTTCTTTTTTTATCGGAAGTAAGATGAGTGCTGGTACTGAAGGTCTTTCTCTGCTCAGAGCTGTTAGATGATTTCTTCGGATTGTGGATCTTGCTGTGTTTATTGTTAGATGTAGAACTGTTAGATGTATTCCTCCTCTTCCCTTTGAGATGTTCCTGTTTGATGAGGATTTCCTGTCTGTCATAACCCTGACAAGTGAATGGTTTAGTCCTCCAGGTAGGGGCTGGGCTTCCCTAATCTCTCCCTGATCCGTCCTGGTCTCTCAAGGTTATTTCCTGTACGTCACGCCTGGTTGTTTCTGGTGACACTCCACGCGGCTCCCCCTGGTCCTGCCTGTCTTTGTTGCTTCCTGGAACAGAGAGAGGCTTCGTTTAGCACTGCAACTGAGAAACGGGGCCTTCAACGCACTCGGCTACACTCCTCTGAGAAGGAAACAAAGGAATGAGATGCTTTAATCTGCAACACTTCAAGGCTTTCCCAAGTGCCCTGGTCCCAGGTGACCTCCTACATGCACGCACGCATGCACGCACGCACACGCGATGAATGTGGTGAAATCACTGCTAGGCCTGACTTCACCTTGCAGGCCAGAAACCATTTTGAATCTGCTGCGCAGGTGATTGCTAGGAACAAGCACGTCTAGGTGCTCAGCTGTATTGTTTTAGTACTACGTGTACGTATTTGTTTTCTAAAGCAACTGAACTAAACGCCTTTCAATAACATGTGACTGTTACTGTATTTCTCTCTCAAACTGCTTTCATGCACCTCAGAAATTCATCTTTGGGTTCTCAACACTATTTTTACTCACACACCACCTCACTGGCTCAACAACATCCAGCAAGTCAGAGATGCATGTTCTGCTTTGGTCCATCTCAAAGAGCTCAGCGCTCCATGAGAGACAGCACTGCACAGTTCCGAGGGCAAATATGGCTCATGGCAAGGACAGGTTTTCCTGCAAACCCACCACCACCACCAAGCTAAGGTCCTACGGGCCAACTCCCCAGCGCTTGGCACTCTGCATTGGTCTCTGAAAACAAACACCCCAACCTCCGGACGAACTCCCCAGCCCTTGGAAACGTTCAGTCCCCCAACTCCAGGGACTCCAGCCCCAAGTCGCTGGTGGGCTTTGGCAGCTTCACTGGGTGACCAGGCCAGATTTAGGGCGCAATCCAACGCCCTCTGTTGGCCCAATGCTATGTGCTAGTGTCGGCCCAATGTTACTAGCACCGGTGTAGAGGCGCCAACCAGCACTCCCAGCTCGGGGCTAGTGGCCTTGGGCCAAGGCTAGCAGTAGCTGCAGGGCACCGGCCTTACGCCGCCCTTTCCCTTTCTCCGGGGAATGTGCCCTTGCCCCGGGGAGGCTAAGATGCCTCTGGATATGGCACAGGCCTGCTGGCTTTTCCATTCTAGCGCACGTTAGGACTGCACTCCTAGATGGATACTGATTTTCCTTGGTACTCACACAAGCCTGAAAATATATAATGATTTGTTTAAAGAATAGAAAGTTGGTTACATGCTCCTGAAAGGCATGACATTGCTTCAATGAATGAATAAACACAGACCCATACAATGCTAAAACAATACAGCTAAGCTCCTAGACTTCCTAAGACTCACCTGGACTTTCCAACTCCTGAGCATGTGCAAAGGGCAACTCTGCAAACTGTCCTAGCAGCAGCATGATGGAATAACACGGAGCAGACCTCCTGCTTCAACAGGCTTCTTTAGACCTTGAAGGTAACTTTGTCCCACCAGAGCCTCAGACCAGCCAACACTTCTGGAAGAAGCCCACCCTGGCTGATGCAATGCTGGGCAGTCATGCTTACTCCCTCCCAACCAGAGATGCTCCAAATCTCCAAACTTTGGTCTGTGGGCCGGATTCGGCCCCTGGAGGCTCTGGATCCAGCCCCCCAGAGACCCTTGGCACACAGCGACCCTCCAGCCTGCTGCTGCCTGAACCCCAACAGTCACAGAGCTCACGGGGGGAGCTTCTGAGCACTCGTGCGAGTTCTGCAGGTTGCCTGAGAGCCCTCAGATTTAGGCACAAGCTCTGCAGAGCCTTTCAGGTCACATGACTTGCAGAGCTCGCGCAGGAGCTCAAGGCTCTCGCGCAAACTGATGATTCAAAAGCCAACTTCAGAAACCGCTAATGGAGAGACTGCACCGTTTCTGCATCAATGGCTCTTATTACTGACACTGGTACTGTTACCTGACACCTCCTTAAAGACAGGCACCGGGTAGCCGGAGGAGGATTTTCAAAGTTTAATTCACTGCGCAGCGGACCGTCCCCAGTGTCTCTTGATCAAGAGCAGGGGCGGCCCCAAGAAACAGTTTACACAAGTTTATATAGGCACTTTTACGTAGTAGCCTACTACATTAAGCAAAAGAATGTGCATTATGCAAAAGAATAGGCGTCAACATTCAGCCTCATCAGAAAGCTATACAGTTAATCAGTTTGGTCAGCCTGCGCTGGTACATCCTTGCATTCCTAAGCTTATCTTTCAACTTAAACCCACTTATGTGCAGGCTGGTACATTTTGGAGCTAAACTGAAATAGGTCACAGGTCAAAGCTAACATACACTGTTCAAACTGCACCAATTTCACTGACATGTCTCACTACTGACATGTCTCAGTACTGCGAAGGTTCTATTCCTGTACATGTAATTAAGCTGCTGGTGGGGGGGAATTGTGGTGTGTGTTTGTGCTTGGAGAAGATGGGCTGTGGTGAGTGCGTGCCTGTGTGGGGCTTGGGGGGGTCTGTGAGGGAGGCTGCAGTCGGTTTGTATGCTCCTGCCCTTGATTTCTACATGCAAGGAGAAAGGGCATCCTTACCCCGCAGAGAGTCCACGAGCCAGTAATTCTCCAGCATGACTTCCCTGTACAGAGCCTTCTGGCCTGCATCCAGCAGAGCCCACTCCTCCACCGTGAAGCGCACAGCCACCTCCTCGAAGGACACCGGAGCCTGGAGGGAGAAAAAAGTCCCTCCTTACAAATTAACATCTCAACCTTTTGACATAACTTCCCCCTGAGTACAGTGTTGTGGAGAGAGTGGTTTTTGCTAAGGACTATGGGATTGGGGGAACATAGGCCAGAACGAAGTAAGAGACTGCTGCAATCAACTAACCCTTGCGCGACACGGCTGACCCTTGCGCAACACGACAAACGCACGGAACAAGGAGATCGGAAATGGAGCAGCCTGCGCTGATACGGCCGGAAGATTGAGAAAGCGCTAAGACGGAAAGAAGATTGTAAAAAGTTAATGAAACCCTTAAACCCTTAAGCTTGTTAGCAAACCCCTAAGCTTGTTAGCGAAACTGTTTAAGCTTGTTTGCCGGTCTACCGCTCGTTAAGCTAGTTAAGCCAATTTGCAAGGTGTTGATTGATACTTTCCGAGTTAAATGATGACTGACATATGCTATGTAAACGGCAGGAAGCGCTAATGCGAAAAGACGATAGTAACAGTCAATGAAACCATTAAGCTTGTTTATTGTAATTTACCAAGTTATTGATTGATAACATGTGCGATGTAACCCTGAGGTATAAGTCTATCAAGCCTGTTTACCCTTGTTAATCTTGTCAGTCTTGTTTGCCGAAACTCGCTGAGTTAATCAAAGCAACCTTCTGATGTGTTAATCAACAACATACTGCGCTGTAAACCTGAAGGATAAATATGGCTTGTGTGTAACAATAAAGCAGAACTTATAGATCATATTGGTCTGCGTGTTCTCCCTCGTTGCGCAACTTGGCAATTGGTGACCCCGACGTGATTCTGCGATCGAACGCCAAAGGAGCCCGAGGCTTAGCATCCCGGACGGGAGTGGATCGCCGCGGCCAGGAGCCAAAGGATCCCCCGGACGCCCGAGAGGCGGACGCCAAAAGAGAGGCGGGAAAAGGAAAAGTGGCCACGACTGACCAGTGGGTCAGGGAACTGACCGGTGAGTCAGGGAATACGGGATGGGAACGACCGCATCGGTCTCGGAGCAGGCAGCGCTCCGATTGTTGTGCGAATTAGCTTTGAAGTACGACTGCCATTTAAAGGAGAAGGATGCCGCCGCTGTCTGTCAGTGGGCACGGCGGAGAGGTCACCTTAAACGATTGAAGGACGTGTTTGTAAAACAAACTTGGATAGACATTGGGACGAATTTGTGGGACTCAGTACAAGGTGGGAATGCGGAGGCACAGCGCTTGGTCTCCACTTACGGGACTATGAATAGAGTTATGACCAGGCTCCACGGGGAGGTCGAGGCAAAAAAGGCACTGCAGAGGGCTTTGGGGACGGACAGCGGGGAGGAAATTAGCGAGGACTGTGATTCTCGGCATTTCATGAACCCTGCGTCCGCAAACACAGAGTTGTGCCCTCTGACAGAGGCAGAGAAAACAGCGATGGGGGGTCCCACTGACAGCCTCCCTCCGTACACCAGCCCACTCCCCAAGGAAGCCCCCTTTGCTGTTCCCACGGCTCCATCTGACCCAGCCGATGTCCCCTTGCCCATGGATGAGGACATTCCAGACAAAATTTACCCTGATCTGTCAAAATGGAAAAAGAATAGAGAGGGAGCCTATGAAGTCCCACCAGATGCGCGTCCCCCGCGAATGGATCCAAAGCATTGGGATGATCGAGAGGTTTTTGAAAATAGGGAAAGAGCAAAGAAGCAGGTACTGAGGCGGGAATGCAATTGGAAGGATGCGGAAGAGTGGTTGATGGCGCGATATGGGGAGAGAGGACGGTGGAGTCCCTGGGAAAAAAGGGAGTTGGGAGCGCCCCTATCGCCCGGAGAGGAGGAGAGAATAAGGACACAGGAATTGTTGGAAGAATGGGATGAGCGAAGAGAAAGGGACAAGAAAAATACTCAGAAGGGCACGGAGGGTGGAGGCAGGTTCCGCGGAATGAGACGTTTGACAGGGAACCCCCTCCCCTCCTGGGATTCAGCCCCGCCAGAGAGAGACGAGACGTTCGATCATAGAAAGCGGTGGCGAGCGGTGATACAGAATGCGTCATTAGAGGGAGATTTGACAATGCAGCCGATACTGATGCCAGTGGTTCGCCGGGGCAATGCGCCGGAATGGGTGTCCTTTGACTGGAACATGATTAATAAAATTCAAAAGAACATAATGGACTATGGCACAGACAATCGTCTGGTGAGGCAGCAGATCGGGACTTTGTTAACTCATACTGACTTGGTGCCTTATGATATCAAATTGCTGATGGAGACGTTGCTGACCCCTACTCAGAATATGTTATTTTTGCAAAAATGGGAGCAGCGATTAGAAGTAAAAATGATGGAAAATATGGCTCTTCCCGCTGCTGATCCCCTGTCCACGGCCACCTTGGATATGTTAACGGGAAAAGGGCTGTTCACTGATCCCCAGCGTCAAGCGCGGCTAGCCCCCCGTATTAGAGAACAATCACAGAAGTGTGCTTTGTGGGTGTTCGAGCAATTGCCGCAAATGGGCACAGTAAGCCCGCCGTATACTAAGATCGTGCAAGGGGAACAGGAACCGTTTATGCAATTTGTGGATCGAATAAAAGAGGCGATCGATAAAGCGCCTAATATGCAACCGGAAATCCGAGCCACCATGGTGAAAGAATTGGCTATGCAAAATGCGAACCCTACTTGCAAACGACTTCTGGCTCAATTACCAGTGGGGGCGACCCTTGTGGAAATGATCGAAGCCTGTGCACGGGAGCGCTTAGTGTGGGAGGAACAGAAGGCGCAAATTCATAGTGTTGCGCTGGCTGCCGCTCTAAAACAAATGATGCCCGCAGGGCAAAACGATCAAAGCAAGGGGCCAGTGTGCTTCGGGTGCCGCCAGTCTGGCCATATCCGAAGAAACTGCCCCAACCGGGCGACCCAAAACAACCAAGGGGTGCGCCAGACATCCGCTCCCCAGGGAGAAACGAAATTTCAGGGGTACTGTAATAGATGTGGCAGGTTCGGTCACCGGGCAGCAGAGTGCCGATCTAAGATGCACAAGGATGGCTCCCCGCTCTCGGGAAACCAGCAGAGCCGCGGGGGGAGCGCGGACAACAAATACTCCTCCAACCAAGCGCCAACCAGACAGATGTATCCCGTAGCTGCTTCCACAGTCCCCGCGCCGCCACAAGTGGGTCTGCCTGCATGGAATTGGCAGCAGCCAGTACAATTACCTTAACCACCCCTGATGTAGTACGTGTGCCCACGGGTGTGTATGCCCCCTTGGGGGAAGGACTTTCTGCTTTGTTGACAGGACGATCTTCAACGAGCAGGCGTGCACTGATGGTCATTCCTGAATGTGTGGATGCGGACTTCCGAGGAGAAATCAACGTCATGGTACGAACATGGGCACCTCCCGTTGTGATTGTTGCCGGTGATAAAATTGCCCAGCTGATTCCATTCCGAAAGACTGTGCCGGCGACCCCAGATCTACCCCAGCAACGAGGCTTCAGCTCCACGGGCGCGCAAGCGGTAACTATCGCTTTTGCTGCGCCCCTGACGGAAGATCGCCCGCTCCGGGAGGTCATGATAGAGGGACCCAGCGGAATTAGAATGAAAGTGTCATCGATGATGGACTCCGGCGCGGACGCGACGGTTGTCCCACTGCAAGCCTGGCCCGCGGAATGGCCTCTGGAGCCAGCAGCAGCCGTGACGGGAATAGGGGGCTCAACGAATCATCAAGGGACATTCCAAGCAGCTTGCCGGCTCACCATTTCTGACAACGAAGGACACGTTGCCCATGTCATTCCTTATGTTTTGAACACACATTTGTGGCTGTTGGGGCGAGATGTTCTTTCACAATGGGGAGCTATGATCGTCACCCCGCCTTTTCAGCAGCGGTCACTGGCAGTACCTCCGCGCCCACATTACAACTAACTTGGACTACGTCAGAACCGGTTTGGGTGAGCCAGTGGCCGTTACCAGCGGAGAAACTTCAACATTTAAAAGAGCTTGTTCAGGAACAATTAGCTCAAGGGCACATTCGCCCTTCCACCAGCCCTTACAATACTCCTGTATTCGTTATCAAAAAGAAATCGGGGAAATGGCGCCTGCTCCAGGACTTGAGAGCTGTCAATCGAATTATGCAGCCCATGGGGGCGCTGCAGCCAGGAATGCCTTCCCCAAACATGCTCCCGAAAGGCTGGGACTTGGTCATTATAGATCTTAAGGACTGTTTTTTCACAATTCCTCTGCACGAAGCTGACTGTCAATATTTCGCTTTCTCAGTGCCTGAGGTTAATCTGAGAGGACCCACTCAAAGGTTCGAGTGGGTCGTCCTGCCCCAGGGCATGCGGAACTCTCCCTCCATATGTCAATGGTATGTGGACAAAGCATTGGAGGGCTGGAGAAAGCGGTACCCCCAAACCTTGGTCTGTCATTATATGGATGATATTTTGTGCTGTGATCCCAAAGAAGTAACGACAGGCATGCTGCAAGAACTTCAGACACAGCTGTCGCGCTTTGGACTTCGTATTGCACCTGAAAAGGTCCAACGAACTGCACCCTGGAATTACTTGGGACTGAAAATATTTCCAGAAACGGTAGTCCCGCAGAAAACAAAAATACGAACGGACTGCTTGACTACGATAAATAACCTCCAACAGGTCTTGGGAGACATTCAGTGGCTTCGCCCGCGAGCAAACATTACTACACAAGAATTGCAGCCACTGTATTCCCTCCTGCAGGGAGCTAAAGCAGTCACGGACCCTTGTGAGTTAACTTCTGAGGCTAAGGAAGCCTTAAGAACAATTGAGAGCAAGATTATGCACGCATCATCGCAGCGGTTTGACCCGACCCTTCCTGTCAACTTGTATGTCTACGGCACCCAGCTGCCCATTGCAGTAATTATTGGACAACACGAAAGCACCAAGTTAAATATCCTGGAATGGGTGCATGCTTCTCTACCCCAAAAAACAGTCACCGCATTCTTTGACAGCTTAGGACAGATGTTACTAAAAGCAAAACAGAGAACGGTTCAAATGACTGGGCAGTTGCCTCAAGCAATTCACCTCCGTCTCACTGACTGCTCGGCGGAAAACATAACAGAAGCCATGCAACAATCAGTCACTTTCGCCCTGGCAGTGGCGGACATTCCCATCGATCCGCATTTGCCTGCCGATCCCCTCTTCTCAACGAATTTACCGCTACAGTGGCGCCCTTTGCGATCGGATCAACCGATACTCGGTGCAAAGACTTTATTTGCAGACGCAAGCGCCAAAACACAAACTTACGGCTATGCATGGGAAGAAAAAGGAGTTTGGAAGACCAGTTTGCACACTGCTCACGGATCAGCCCAGCAACTGGAGCTCTTAGCCACGCTAAAAGTATTCAAGGATCACCCTGACGAACCTGTCAACGTGGTAGTGGATTCATTGTACGTGCATGGCATTTTGCTGAAATTACCCTTTGCTCTACTGCATTTTCACACAGATAACAGGATCAGCGCGACCCTGTTAACGTTACAACATTGCATCGTACTCCGATCTCACCCATACTGGGCTACTCATATGCGCAGTCACCAGTCTCTGCCCGGCCCGTTTGCTGCAGGGAACAACGTGATTGACACCAGCGTAAGCCAAGTCTACGCGTGCCAGCTGCCTAGTCAGTCTCACCAGTTTTTTCATCAGTCGGCGAAAACACTGTCAAAACAATTCAAAATTCCTTTGACGACCGCGCGAGGGATCGTCGCCTCCTGCCCAGACTGCGCACGACTTCCTCCCTTGCAAACGCAAGGAACCAACCCTCGAGGGACTCGAGCCCTGCAGCTTTGGCAGACCGATGTTACTGAACTTCCAGCATTAGGGAGAATAAAGTTTCTACACGTTTCCGTTGACACGTATTCACATGCTGTCTGGTGCACTCCTGCAACATCCACAGCAGCAAAGGCTGCCATCCAGCATTGGCTTCAGGCTTTTGCGGTCTTAGGGAAGCCCGACGCAATTAAAACTGACAATGCTCCTGCGTATCATGCAAATTCCGTAGCCCAAGTTATGAGCCAATGGGGGGTAAAACATGTCTTCGGAATTCCCTACAATTCTACTGGCCAAGCCATTATTGAACGGACACATCAAGATGTCAAAAGATATATTTCCCTCTTTTTAAAAGAAAAGGGGGAGTTGGGCATTCTCGGGGTAGTAGCCAAAGCCATGTATGTCTTAAATTGGGTAAATGTGAGACCAATTTTACAAGATAAGCAACCTATTTATTTTCACCATGGCAAAACAAATAATGAATTTTCTGAGGAGGTGGTAGTAGAGTGTTACGACCCACGGAGAAATGCGTGGGGTGGTCCGTGCAAATTAATAACGTGGGGAAGAGGGTATGCTTGTATTTCCACAGGAAATGGATCGCGATGGGTCCCTGCGAAATGGGTACGTCCGCATCTGTCTCCTCCTCCTTGCGAGCCTCCTGATCCTGAATCAGAGCAAAGCGATCGAGACGCAGCACCTACAGATGGGGAAGCGGAACCTGTGGGCGACGCTGGCAGAGCGACTGAACCAGACCCACGTCTGCCTGGCGATGACAGCGGCGGGAGATCCGTTTCGATCCTGCATGATAGGAGTACCCATGACCCCACAGGAACTGATAATTGAGCTGCAATCTTATATACATGCTTCTCAGGTGTCGTCAGAATGTAAGGTCTCCAAAGACACACACTGTGCATGCATTTGTGACAACATTACAAAAGAAATGCGGTGGCCGTTTTATAGGGCCACCTGCTTGCTGGCTAGCATAATTAAAGCCCTGTATCGAGTCCCACAAGATCCCCCGGAAGAAATTGACCTATTATGGGCAATCCCCCCCGGGATAAAGCAAAATGTCACTCAATTTGAGAATTGCGCTTCCACCGGGAGACCGATGGATTTTGTAAATGGCACCGGCATGATCGCCTTTGAAGGTGCCGCATATTATCAAAGCATAACCCCAGGCAGACCCACCTGGGAGCAATACACCAATATTACTGGGAGCAATCTATGGCATGCTGCCATTCATACCCGGCCAGCATATGTCAATCTGAAAATTCTCACTCCCCGAGCATTGCCACCTGGGGTGTTTTTAATTTGTGAAAACCGTGCATTTACCGGGATACCCTGGCGACCGGTCGGGGGCCCGTGTTACATTGGTAAGCTTGTGTTTTTGAACTTGGACACTGTAAATATGACTGTCGTGCAGAATCTCACCAAGAGGAGAGCCAAGCGCGATATTGCCCTGCCTGCTGATTGCAATGATAAGGTAGAACTCAGCAGCACCACTGCCATTGTTTTTGCATCTTGGCTCGCTCCTGGAGTTCAAGCAGGGATTAACGCTGATCAGATACGCCGGCTGGCGTGCTGGGCTAGAAATCAAATAAATATAACTGCTAGCGTTCTCGCAGATATAGCAATGGATGTCAGGGGGGTGCGCCGAGCAGTTTTACAGAACCGGGCGGCAATAGATTATTTACTTGCAATCCATAACCATGGATGTGACGAACTGGAAGGTCTGTGTTGTTTTAATCTTTCCGATCACTCAGATTCCGTTGTCAGTAAACTCAAAAGGCTAACGCAAAACTTGCAAAAAATCCGAATTCAGACCGACCCCGTTGCAGACTGGTTCAACTCATTAGGATTGCCAGCCTGGCTGCTACATATGTTTCAACCAGTGCTAATGATAATTGTCATATGTATTTTAATGTGTTTATTTGGACCTTGCTGTTTTCAATGTATCCAAAATGTTGCCTTTAAAACTTCCGAGCAGCTGTTCAAAAGAAGAGGGGGAGATGTTGTGGAGAGAGTGGTTTTTGCTAAGGACTATGGGATTGGGGGAACATAGGCCAGAACGAAGTAAGAGACTGCTGCAATCAACTAACCCTTGCGCGACACGGCTGACCCTTGCGCAACACGACAAACGCACGGAACAAGGAGATCGGAAACGGAGCAGCCTGCGCTGATACGGCCGGAAGATTGAGAAAGCGCTAAGACGGAAAGAAGATTGTAAAAAGTTAATGAAACCCTTAAACCCTTAAGCTTGTTAGCAAACCCCTAAGCTTGTTAGCGAAACTGTTTAAGCTTGTTTGCCGGTCTACCGCTCGTTAAGCTAGTTAAGCCAATTTGCAAGGTGTTGATTGATACTTTCCGAGTTAAATGATGACTGACATATGCTATGTAAACGGCAGGAAGCGCTAATGCGAAAAGACGATAGTAACAGTCAATGAAACCATTAAGCTTGTTTATTGTAATTTACCAAGTTATTGATTGATAACATGTGCGATGTAACCCTGAGGTATAAGTCTATCAAGCCTGTTTACCCTTGTTAATCTTGTCAGTCTTGTTTGCCGAAACTCGCTGAGTTAATCAAAGCAACCTTCTGATGTGTTAATCAACAACATACTGCGCTGTAAACCTGAAGGATAAATATGGCTTGTGTGTAACAATAAAGCAGAACTTATAGATCATATTGGTCTGCGTGTTCTCCCTCGTTGCGCAACTTGGCAGTACAGTTTGAAAAGAGAAATGAAGGTGGCAGCAACTGAGTGTTTTCTGCAGTACGTTTGGGAAATGAGACCGGTTGGTTGCCCGGTTTTGTTCTTCTTCTTCTTCTTCTTCTTTTGTTTGATTGAGCAACTGCCAACCCTCTGACATGCACAGTGTCCTAAAGGGAATACCACACGCTTCACTGAGTGGTCACAGCTCACACAGTAGCCCAAGAGGCAGGACGACCAGCCAGTCATGGAAAAGCAGTCTAGAAATCACTGGCAGACTGTGTGTACATTTAGGCTACAATCCTATCCACACTTACCTGGGAGTAAGCCACATTGACTGTAATGGAACTTACATCTGAGTAGACAGACATAGGATTGGGCTTTTAGTCTTATATACAACAAGGAACACAGAAAGTAACTCAAACTTCTTTTAATTATATTTGGAAATTTCATTGATAACATTTTTATAAACTACCAAGAACTACTGAATCTGACATGCAGGCCATATTTCTCCAGAATTCGAGCCTTAAACTTTGGTGAATGTGATCTCCCACCCATCCCTTCAGCACATATGAGAGGAAGAAGAAAGTCTCACTTCCATTGAACACAACCCTGTAGCCCTCGCTATGCATCTCCTGCCTGGATCTAGAGTTTGTGTTTGTGGCCAGTGAATGCATCTTCAGAGCGCAATCCTAAAGTGCACAGGATTGGCGAGGTTGGCAGGCCTGTGCCAAATCCAATGCACCTTTGGTGTGCTATGTAGCCTCCCCGGAGCAAGGGCATGTTCGTCCCCTTGCCACAGGGGGGGCTCCAGCCACCCCATGGACTTCCTCGGATCCACGCCTGCTATTTAGCAGGCACAGAACCAAGGAAGCCACACGGTCCAAATTGAGGTCACATGGCCTCCCGACAAGGCCTAGGATGCAGCCTATTGGCCGCCTCCTGGCCCCGCCTCCTCCCTGAGCCAGCATACCTGCCGGCCCACGCACCCCCTGCCCAGAACTGCCCAGTCACCGCCCTCCCTCCTCGCAGAAACTGCTCTGAGCTAGCCAAGTTTGCCTGGCGCAAGGGAGGTTCCCCGTCGGCACTCTCAGGCCAACGCTACTATCAGCATTGGTCTGAGAGCATTAAGGCGCTACGTCAAAGCCAGGATTGTGCATCTCTGGATCGAGTATCAGAGAACACCTGCATTTTACCAGATCTACTGCACTCTGCATGGAGCCAGCCATTCCCCGGGCACACTGTTGGGCGAATGCTGTGAAATGCTTGAGCGGCCCTGTTTACCTACTGATTAAAACCAAAGAATTCCCTGACCGTTCGCACACCAAGTTGCACAAAAGAGAATACCAAGCACCTTATCACAGGCCCCCCCTCATCACCCAAATATCTTGTCTGCCCCAGTTCCACACATAACAGCAGCCCCCCAAATTTATTTATTTATTTGAATAATTTATACCCCGCCTTTCCCATGCTGGAGCAAATACAAGGGCAGGCTAGTCTAAACCACCATTTTTCAATGGGGTTTTTACACATATACAGTATTCTGTGAGTCACTGAGCCCCAGATGAAGCCTTCCCACTGTGGTTCTCTCTTCCGGCTGCCTGACTTCAAGCTTCAGCAATCAATAGTAAAATCATTCAGCAGTAAGGGATTATGACCAGCAAGTTGTCATACCCGGGTTCACAAACACTTGTCTTCTGAGTGCACAAATAAATTTTTATTGCACCAGACAATATGGCTTCCATAAAAGAGCCCTGTAAAAGAGAAGGAGGCAACCAAACTGTTTCCTGCATGTTGCTATGGTGATCTGCCCCTTACCTGAGCAGGCTGCAGAGTTGCGGATTCTGCTCCATGCCAAAGAGGAGACGGTCTGGGATGTGGTCCTGCCGCCATCCCACTGCCTGTGAGGGAGACAAACACGATGGGAATACATTTACTCTTCTTTCCCTTTTCAAAGTAGGCTAATTTAGAATGCCAGGTGCAAGGGAGTGGCAACAAGATGCAGGGATCTGCTTGTCTTGTGTGCTCCCTGAGGCATCTGGTGGGCCACTGTGAGATGCAGGAAGCTGGACTAGATGGGCCCTTGACCTGATCCAACAGGGTTCTTCTTCTGTTTTTAGGGCCCAGATTGGGTTGCAGGTTATTATAGCTCTGTCCCCATAGACAAGACAGCAAATTGTTTTATTTACCTCATATTTACCTCAGAATTTTACCTCACATATTTACCTCACAATGCCAGAAACAAGGGAGTGGCCATAGGATGCAGGCCTCTTGTTGTCGCCTGTGCTCCCTGAGGCATCTGGTGGGCCACTGTGAGATGTAGGAAGCTGGACTAGATGGGCATTTGGCTTGATCCAGCAAGGATCTTCTTAGGTTCTTAAAGTTCAATTCCTTATGCAATACTCCTCTTATTTGTTCCATAATTTGGTTATGACTCAGAAATGCCCGAATGGGGTGAGCCCCACTCATCCGGATTCACTTCCATCTACTTCTTCCTTTGGTCCCCATTTCTTCCCCCTCTGCCTGCCTAGTCACCTCCCTCCCCTCTTTGAAACGTCCTTGCTTAACTGGCTATTTCCAAGCCTTTCCTGGCCCACCAGGACCCTCCTTCCCCGCACTCTCTTCCGCCCCTGTCCAGGCCTCTTGCTCTTTCCAAAACTGAGTCCCAAAGGAGGAGATTGAGCAGCACGGCAGACTAGTGCTGTGTTGCATCCAGGTGATGTCCTGTAATTCGGACCATCCGAGCTGATGTGGGGGAAAGCCCTAATTATGAAATGCAGAGAGTGGAAGCTGTTCAGATACAAGGGAGATGTCTTGGCAGGGCTGCTTCCCGGAACAGATACTTTGGTCCTTGGTAGCAGTCCAGTTGTCTCTATAAGTGGAAAGAGACCCCCCCACACACACACACATCCTACTGAGATACACACCTTGAAAGATCTCCCGGCTTTGTCCTTCCATCTTTTGGAGAGATCAGCTCTCTAATGAACTCTCTGGTTGTTTTGGGTGAGGCTTGGATGCTGGAAGGATCCTTTTCCACTGCAAAATCCAGTTCTGGGTCTTCGGATTTTGATCCCACTTGCCTCTGTTAGGAGCAAAACACTGTTTAGGAGCAGACCCAAAGCTTAGCATGCAATTGGGGGAGGGGGACAGTTGCTGTTCTTCTCAGCCCCTCCCCCTCCCCTGTCTGTGCCCCAAACTGCCTTTGGACTCACCAGAAGGGGCTGCTGACCCCACGCAAATGTCTCTGCCCCTCCAGGGGCTTCTCTCCCCCCTCCCTATTTATTTCAACCAGCGCCTTAAGACACCCTTTTCACCAACTACCTTTGAACTCACCAGGCTGCTGACCCAACACATGTGGGTGAGAAAAGCAAAGGAAGGGGCAGAGCAGGAAGTAGCTTCACCCCCTTCCTTCCTTCCACCCCCCCCACCCATTCACCCCTCTAGGAATCCCAAGTCGCTTCTTTTAACCCTTGGACAGCAAAAGGAAAGCGTGCACAGGAGTGTGGCAGTCTGGACCCCTTTTACGGCCAATATTATTATGCCATTGTACAAATCGATGCAAAGGCCACATTTGCAAAGGCCACCTCTGGAGTATTGCATATAGTTCTGGTCACCACATCTCAAAAAGGACATAGTGAAGCTGCAAAAGGTGCAGAAGAGAGCAACCAAAGTGATTACAGGGCTGGGCCACCTCCCATACGAGGAAAGGCGACAGCATTTGGGGCTCTCCACTCTAGAAAAAAAGACACCTCAGTTGGGACTTGATTGAGATGTACAAAATCCTGTATGGGATGGATAGAGTGGAGGAGGGATGTTCTTTTCCCTCTCTCACAACACAGGAACCAGGGGACACCCACCAAAATTGTGTGATGGGAGAGTTAGAACAGTTAAAAGGCAACTTTGTTTACCCAGCAGATAGTTAATCTGTGGAACTCCTTGCCACAATTGGTGGTGATTATGTCTAGCCTAGGTGCCTTTAAAAGGTGATTGGGCAGATTTTTGGAGGAAAATCCCATTGTGGGGTATAGGCCATGATGGGTGGTGCCTTACGTTAGTAGTAGGATACTAGATAATGCCAGGCGCAAGGGAGACGCAACGGAATGCAGGCGACGTGTTGTCTTGTGTGCTCCCTGAGGCACTTGGTGGGCCTCTGAGAGATACATGAAGCTGGATTAGATGGGCCTGTGGCCTGATCCAGCAGGGCTCTTTTTATGTTATTGTTGTGTGAACAGAAAAAACCCTACCTTCCCACTTTGTTTCCCCAGAAGCCCACACCCCCGGCTGGCTAGCCGGACCGCGAAACCGCCATGATTCCCTTCACCTGGCCACTGGCACACAGCCTGGCTAAGTACGCACCCAAGCACGCAGTCAAACCACGTGGCTGCCGGCGCACAGCCCAGCCACGTTGCCCACACACCCCCATACCATCCACACATCTTTTCTAACTCATGGGTTCAGTCCGAAACGAACCCGCCACCCTGTACCACTGGCTTCCCCTTTTGCCTCAATTGACAGTTAGTGAGGAAGCCAGGGATCGAACCCGAGGAGCAGACAACAGCTGCGACCTCAGCCGTGGCATCTTTACAGGCATCTTTACGAGCTAAACAAGCAATAATAGGATTATCCGGCCCTTGACTTGCGGTTTACCGCAAGTTAACGAGGCGGCTAACAAGTTAACGACCCGGCTACTGAGGGGTTAAACTGTTCTTCGAGAGCACCGCAACTCTAGCTATCAAGTTAACAAGCCGGCAGCTGTCAAACTCTTCTTAAAGGAGACACTGTATTTATGAATGAACTTATGCATTTATGAATGAAACTGTGTATTTGTGAATGAAACTGTTTTGTATGTATAGTGAGGGAGCGGGAACGTGTGGGACTGTATTGTAAAGGGGAAACAACTCCATTTTGGGGCTTCGTGCTTGTGCATACTGTAAACAGGAAGACTCAAGATGGCTGGTGATGACCTAAGATGGATGCCATGGCCATCGAGACACGTCTCCAACAGCGGCATCCACGATCCTTGCCAGGAGCATTGACAGCATTAACGTGATGACCCCGAATGAACTTTCAGTGTGAATGAAGTCACACTTATCGAAACAAGCGTCTTTCTTATGAAATGGACTTTACATATCAAAATGTTCTAGTTGCAACCTTGGAGGAAAGAAAAAAACAGGAGATGGCATCTTGGAAAATTTTTGAAGCTTCCGGACGGTCCAATATGGCCACCGGAAGTCAAGAGAAATCGGAGGAAAAGTGCGCGCGGCGCGTGTGATAGCCATTTTAATCTTTTAATCATTTTAATCATTTTAATCATTTTTTCTTTCCTCCGAGTTTTAATCATGCCTTCGTGTTCTGCATATGGGTGCACAAATCGCTGGACGAAAAATGGGATCACTTTCCACAGGTCCGTAAAATCATTGTGATTCGTTGCTACAGAAAAAAATATTACTTCACAAATAATAATAATATTGTGAGGTAGATATGAAGGAAAAAAATAAAAATAAAATATTATTACTTCCTAAAGTATGCAGCCCCTCACAAACTGAAGTAGATATGAGGAAAAAAAATAAAAATATGAGGGGGGAAAAGGAACTTAATCCACACACAACCTTCAGCCGTTATTTTTCGGATACAAAACGTTTAGTTTGGTTTGAATTTTACACCAAATGTTACGTGCATTGTAGTCAATAAGACTACGGTATATAATATGTAGGTATATTATTCCGATGCACATCCGAATACTCACTGTCCACAACCTTCTAAGCAGCGCATTTCCCTAGTCTTTGTAGGATTTAGAAGGTAAGAAGGAAATGCTGGAAAGTCAGTTGGCTCAGGTGAACAGCAAGTAGTCATGAGAGGTGCATTATTCAGATGCACATTGATGAAGTGAACTGCTCACCATTCATGAGGGGTGTATTATTCCGATGCGCATCTTATTAATCACTGCCCACAACTCCCTACTGATGTTCCTCTACGATCCCACGTTGTTATTTTGGTAAGTTTTTACTTCTGGAGTAAATAAATAAGTCCTAAACATCATGCGAAATCCCATTGAAAATCATTGGAATGAGCAATGTTTTGCACATTGCAAGATGGCGGCTAATCCCGCCCACCGGCTTCAGAAATCAGATAACAGAAGTCTATGGGATGGCCTCCCCTTGGTTGCAACCAGTGGTGTCATCCAAATGATTTAGGAACAGGTACTCACTTTTGATTGGCACTTGTCGGGGTCCGCCCACCAGAAGTGACATCATAAGCCGGAAGTGATGTTGTGGCGGGAAGTGAGGTCATAGCCGGAAGTGATGTCATGATTGTTGCCATGGATCATGTTTGTAATAACTTCAGCTTGTAGTTAGTGTTGATTTAACTTATATTGCTTTGCTTTCTAGAGATGTGTATATACATAGTTTGCTTCAACTGTTCCCTGGTTAAATAGCAGGCTAGACTGTACTAGATTGTGAGCCCTTTTGGGACAGGGAGCCATTTAACTTTAATGTTAAATGCAAGGAGCTGGCAAGGAGCAGGAGGGGGAACGGGCGACCAAAAAAAGACCATGTGGGGACTAGGGCTGGGGGGAGGCTACAGGAGGAACCGGAACACTGGATCTGCACAGCTGGAGGGAGCGGGAGCCCCAGGCAGCCTACCTTCTCACGCTTGCTGCCTTATTCCCGGGTCTCCCTCGCTGCTGCTGCTGCCGCCTCCGGTCCTCTCGCTCTGCTGCTGCTGCTGCTGCCGCCGCCACCACACTACCTGCCTGCCTGCCTCCTCACAGAAAGTGCAGGCAACGGCTGCGGGCGTGCAGTACGCATGCGCAGCTGCTGAGCCAATCAGCCGACGGGGCCAGCTTCGAGTGGGTGGGGCCAGCTCAACTTCTAGGAACCGGTACTCGCGTAGTGGTGCGTAGTGGGTGCATGACATCACTGGTTGCAACATATGTCTCTGCATATCGGAGTGCCTTTCTTGCGAGACTGTCTTTACATAATGAGGTGATTGTTTCATGAAATCGTCCTTTGCATATCGAGATGCTTGCTTTACGAAATTGCCCCCTGTACAATGAAATGTCTGTCTTGTGAAATTGCTTCTTTGTGTTAACCCTGATAAGTGTATGTCTTTGCCCCTCCTTGACCCTAGCGCCCCAGGTGCCACCCATTCAGACCCATCCGCTGTCCTTATCTGACACTCCCCAGCCATTTGGCACTCCCAATCTTTTGTAATAATGAAATCAGCCCATCTCCTCACATGCCAGTCACCCATCCGGTGAACACACAAGTAGCAGGGAGTTCCCCAGACCCCCCTTTCCAACCAATCCCAGACCCGAAAATCCGAACCCACCAATAATCAAAGTAGGATTAGAAAACTGTATTTGATTGGAAACTTTATTGATACTTTGTTCGCATATGAAATGGTATAAAATTGCCTGTAAACAGCAACTTGGCACGCTAATCAGGGTGCCTTCTTGCATGTGCGTTTGCGGCCTTTTGGCGTCATTTCATTGCAATAAAATTCTTCTTCTATACCGTCAAAGACCAGCTGGCATCATTTCTTCTTCTTCTTCCATCGATTTCTTGGTAAGCAAGGGGAGGGGATCCCAGGTAGAGCCGGGATCAGGGAGTTGGGCTTGAAGGGACTTACTTCGGAAAGTACTGACAGGATAGGAAATGCACAGTGGAGGAATGAAACCTCAAACTGAGAGCCCTTAAATTTAAAGGGACAGACCACAAGAGAAACCAAATTGGGACCTGATTCTCTCCTACTTCATTATTATGAGGTGCTCAGAGTGGCACCCCAGATTATCCCTCCTCCCTCAGCCAAGGACTCCCAGGGAGCCACATGGCTGGGTGAGGATTTCAACCTGGGTCTCCCCCCCCTTCCAACCCGTAACTGTCACACTTTGCCAGCTATCAGATTTCTTTTAGGAAATCCACATGGGCACGTCCAGCTGAAGTGGGAGGGAATCACCCCGCAAAGAGAGAGACTCCCTGATGCTCCTGTCTCTTTAAGCAAAGAGACAGGCGCAAAGAGAAAGTTGTCCACTTTCCTCATTGCTTTTACATGGGGAAGGGAGAGGACAGAGTCTGCCTGCCTGTTCGGGAAATGTGCCTCTGCTGTGAGCTGAGGCTTCTCACTGGGTTCCTGTCCCAAGTGAACCAGTGGCCGCAACCTCAGACTGGGGAGTTGTTGTTGTTCAGTGGCTAAGTCGTGTCCGACTCTTCGCGACCCCATGGACCACAGCACGCCAGGCCTCCCTGTCCTCCACTACCTTCCTGAGTTTGCCCAATTTCATGTTCATCGCTTCGGTGACACTATCTAACCACCTCATCCTCTGCCGCCCCCTTCTCCTTTTGCCTTCCATCTTTCACAGACTGGGGAGATGCAGGTTCAAATCCTCCCTCAGCCATGAAGGTCCCTGGCGAGCATTTGGCCCTAGTTCTCAACCCAATCTGCCTCGCCTGGCTGCTGACGGGATAAAAGGAGTCGTGAGTGCGCTCGGCAGAGGCAGGATGTGAGAAAAGCATTGTGTGGTTTGAAAACTGCGGCTGCCACCAGAAGGTTCTTTTCCGTTGTCCCGCCATCCTCTGTGTTCTCTCGTTTCCATGGTAACCACAGCTGGACGCCATGTTCCCTGGTCCCCCACTTTGAGACAGCTTCTGCCTCTCTCCCTCCGTAGGGTTGACCAGGTCTGGTTGGGGACCTCAATTATTTGCAGGGTCCTGGGAATGCAACACACACACACACACACACACACACACACACACACACACACACACATGCACAGAGAGAGAGAGAGAGAGAGAGAGCTTTTCTGGGATAGCGCATCGCACCCAATTCAGTTTCTTCTTGACACACAAAATGGCTGCCAAGCCAGAAGATGTATCACCAGCCCTGGGTGTCCGACGGTCCTTGGCTCCACTAGGTCCCGGGGGGGACATAGAGGAGGAGGAGGACCCAGCAGGAACTGAGTTAGAGAATGGAGAAGGGATTGGCTCTGAAATCAGCCTCGCAGGCAGTCTCAGGGGGTTGTGGGAAGGAAGCAGACATGAACACGGGAAAGGGGAGTCTGAAGGGATGCCCCACCAATACTGGGAAGCCCAGTGGCAGAAGTGCCTCCAAGACCTGGAATTCCCCCTCTCTGAATGGGGGAGCCCAGAAGCTTGGAGGACCAAGCTGAGGGAGGAGCTCAAAGCTGGCCTGCCTTTTTCTAAGCGAGCGACCGGCATCGGCCAGCAGCTCAACGGAAAGGAGGGGGCCACCCCGGTCCTTGCAGGTCTCCGGGGAGCACCTCGACAGATGGAGAGGGAGATGGTAGCAAGCCCCCAGGCAGGAGACTGGGAAGGGGAGAAGCACCTAGATGAGGACACCCTCACCCGCACAGGGACACGGAGCGGCTTGAGAAGGCCCTGCCCCCAGGCGGCTGAGGGGCGTCCAGAGCTTTGCTGCCAACTCCAGGGGTTTTGCCACCAGAGGCTGCAGCCAGAGGGGCACGCAGAAGAGCAGACTGCGGAGCTGGTGGTACTGGAGCAACTCCTGACCCTCCTGCCGCCAGAAACGCAGAGCTGGGAGAGGGGATGCGAGTCAGAGACCTGCGCCCAGAGGGTGAGCCTGGAGGAGGAGTTCCTGCCCAGGCAGCAAGAGGGCGAGAAGCAGGTGAGGAACACGAGTCAGTCCTGAAGGCCTTGGGCTGAGCTGATGGTGGAGTGGGGGATTCTGAGGCTGGGCCCTGTGCTGGGGATCCTCCATGACTGGGCCTTTCACATGCTCTTATAATAATAATAATAATAATAATAATAATAATAATAATAATAATAATAATAATAATAATA